>VZRF01008087.1:301026-333785 GCA_013396875.1 Vireo altiloquus
AAAAGACATACCCAAGACTTGAAGTCAAATTATGATATAGCCTGGCCTCTGCAATCTTAGGCTCATCTATCATCAGCTGAGAATTTACTCAAGTTCTCATTTTTCATTTCTCCCAGGTATGCTGATATGTCCAGTTATTAACTCAGCTGATAATGAAAGATAATTAATTCATGTTTCTTAATACTTGTAGGATACAGAGTCGAAAGGCATATTCGTAGGGACTTCATAGGTTTGGTCTTCTATGTAGATATAGCAAACATGAAAATTTTGCAAAACTTTTATTCAACACATACATGTTTTCCCTGACACCCGAGACAAACGAAAAATGTAAAAACTTTATGGAACCTCCTTGTAATTATTTTTCTTACTGGAGTTACGTGGTTAATCTCTGGTTTAGATTATGGGAAATGAAATGTGAGTACTTAGAAAATATATTCCTAACCTTGCTTTTGAATCATAGAATCATTTAGGCTGGAAAAGACCCTAGAGATCTTTGAGTCCAACCATTAACCTGGCACTAGCAAGTCCACCACAAAACCATGTCACCAAGCACCACATCTACAGGACTTTTATCTCCAGGGCTGCAGTAACTAAAGAATCTTGTAAGCAAATGTTTCTAACTTATTCTGAAACTACTGATTTATAGTAATTTCTTGAATGCATATCACCACTTTAGAGATATGATCCTTAATGAAGAAAAGGCAATAGCCTAAAAGCCCAGTCACGGAGGAAATATCTACTCTCAGCACCTAATATGGTGAGAATACGTCTAGGTTTAGTGTATTTTTAGCATGCATAATGCATTTTATTTAATCTCTTTGTAGGTTGCAGCCTTGACAAAGAATGATGATTATTTTAGCTGTTCATAAGGAGGAGTGACACACCCCTTGCTCAGATGAGGACAGCACACAGCCTTTCTGCCTGTGAACAGAGTCTCAGCATTGCTGTGACTTCGGCCCAGTTAATTGAGAAAAAAAATGCTGTCAAGCTGTGATATATTGCATAAACTAAAGATAAGTCTGTGTAATAGCCAAGGACTCCAGGGAAATGTGAAAAGTGTTAATAAATGTGCAGGAAATTGACTTCCACCAGCTGCATGTAGGGACTCATCAGGTACCTGCACCAGAAGTGAAAATATACCAGTGCTTAGACTATTATATTAGCCCAGAAATTATTGCTGTGTAAAGAGAAATTTTCCATATTCCTCCTTTTATAGAGTAAAATTTCCCAAACAAAAGATAGCTAAGAGGTTAATCCAATGGGACCTCTGCCTACAGCAAGCAGTAAGAGCCCTTCAAGTGGTTTGCATGACAACCTATTATTTAATCCCTGAATCTGTGTAGACAAAATAGCATCAAACTTAACTCATTTCAAAAAGGTAGCAGAACCTTTACATACCTTAAAATGTACAGAAGTCATTTATTAGATACTCTGTGTAGTCTGAGACATAAAACTGATGGCAAGATGTAAACTCCCAAGCATTATATCACCAGCCCAGTGCAAAGGCAGTTTTATGAACAGAACATTGAGCAGAAGCATGTCACAGCTGTGCCAAATAAATGATCTCTGAGAAGATTTACAAATGCTGGAGTAAAAATGCAAAACATAAAAAATAAAGACAGGCAAACATTCTAGATGAGACAGGTTGTGCTAATTCCTCATGTTTGCTGTAGCTACTCATGTCTTTTCTAAGCCAAATGTGAGGTGCCTCCAGCGTAATAGAACTTCCTCTCAATAACTCACACTTCTATAACTTAAATCAAATCTCTCCCCACATTCTGTCAAAATGAATGTCTTGAGGCTTAGAAATTAAGTCTTTAATGACTAGTGCTGTCTGACATTGATAGAAAATATCTGTTCCATGGCTGGAAGACATCAACAGGATTTCACTGGAACGAATTCAAGGAAAGAACAGAGCCTAGTTTTGATGGTTCTGAAGCTTTCTAGATATCTATTGAAAAAGAAACTGGAGACCAAAGCCATCCACTGATTGTGCAGCAGGTGGATGACTGGGTATATCCTGATACCCTTTTTCAATGACCTCTTAACCACGATTTCCTTCCCATGAAAATCAAAACACCATGGAAAATGCTGTACATGTAAACATTAAATGTAGCCACCAGACACACCACCATTACAGTTTTGGAGTCTGAGGAAAGGTTTGCAGCCAACAAATACCTAAACAAGCCTATCTACCAGGCTGAACTTAAAATTCAAGAATGGTAACAACAGTGAAACAAGATACTTAAATGCACTTTAGAAAAACTTGAAAATTACATGGAATCAGACAAAGGATCTGTCCAGTGCCATGTGTTTCCACAGTAAAACCTAAGAAGGGATGCCAAGTGATGAACAAGACTAGGCAGGTATACCTGATGTTTCTAGTAAAAGTGTTCCTTACCTCCAACTGTTTTCATTTTATTAAGTTCTGCCAGACCAAGAGTCATCTTTCTCATGTAGCAAGTCTTTGCACATTACCCTTACATGTATTTGTCCTGTCTAACCCACAGTTTTTATAAATTTAAGCATCCGTGTTCCACTGTATATTGAGTTGCTATACAGAGAACCACGTTGTGTGTTTTGCATCACTCTGACTGACTTGTTTTGAGTCTCACTGTCTGCATTGAAGGGAATTGGAACAATTAATCCCTATTTCCTAATGCCACTTAGGATTTTGTATGCTCTGTAATACCTAGCTCTCTCTTTTACAGCCTTAGCCTGTCCAGTATTTCCTTATACAGAAGATGTTGCCTTTGTTTGTGTATCTGCCAGCTTTCACTGATCATTTCTCAGTTAAGTCATTCTCTTTTAGAGGTGAAGTATGCAAGATATGGAGAATTCCCACACTTTCCTGTACAAGAGACAGACAAACTAGGAATTGTACAGTGCAGTGATAATGTTCTCTGTATTTCTTTTTATGAAGTTTCAGCAAGTCATAATATTTGATTTTCTCTTTTGTCTGCTCCTGTGCACTGAGCTGACATTTTCACTGGATTTTATTCCATAACATCAAGACCTTGCTTCTGAGTAGTAACAGGCAGCTTAAAGCTCTTCATAGCATTCATATGTAAAATTAGAATTGGTCTTCCCCATGTGTATGACATTTAAACACACTGAATTTCATCTGCCATTTATTGCCCAGCAACTTGGTATTATAAGGTGTCTTGGCAATCTTTCACAGTCAGCACTTGTCCCTAGACTCTTCCATAACTTAAAATAATCAGCAATTTTGGTCACTTTAGTACTCACCTCCTTCTCTGACTATTGTTGAATGTGTTCCACCACAAAAGCCCTTGGAACTCCTCAGTTATGAGACAAGGCCTTTATTCTTACTGCCTCTAAATAGGACATAAAAAATATTTAACAAGTCCAGTGAAGAAAAAGGAGGAATGGCAGAACAATAAAAATATATTTGGAAAGAAATTGTTAAGTAAACCTTGGTAACATGACTTATGCCTCCATGGGAAGTATTAGTCCTGTTTCTATGTGTCTGAAAACATTTATATAAAGTCATGAGTTCCTAGGGCTAAACAGACTTCTAAAATTCAAAATGCAAAGAAACTCAATGCTGTTTCTGTAGCACTGAAAAAATAAAAAATCTCAGATATAGTCAGCACTTATGAGTGCTGTAATAGTATAAGGGTTTCTTGTATGAAGTCTGGTGCCTCTATTATACATAAAATTTACAACTCTTCTTATATCTACCTAATCTTAATGCCTCATAAACAAATGCCCTGGAGCAAAAGTAAATTAGTAGTTACCGAGGTTGCCTAAACAGAGATGCTTACAACTGACTGCATTAAATTAACTGTTTAATTGAATACATTTGCCTGATTGAGTAAAACGACAATTGTGTCAATGTTTTTTCTAATTGTGTTAGTTTGCACGGTTGGCTCACTGCCCTTTCTTGAGCTGAGAGTAATCACTAATTTTGTTGCTCATGAAGCTGTGATAACAAGCAGATGAATTGGCTTTCATATTGTTGTCCACATAAATTGAGAAGTAAAATGGACCTCCTTCTATCCTTTCAACCTCAAAACTAGATTATTAAAGCATCCTATTAAAAATTAGCATTGTTTTCCTGTAATACCTGTGGGCATTAGAATAATAAGGAAGGCTAGGCAGGTTGCAGAGGAACAAATTTCACCCATTCTAAAGAGCTCAGAAAACACTCTTACACATCAGTGGAAGGCATTTTCTCACCCTTCAAACTATTGTGGTTTTTGTTTTGTTTTGGTTTTTTTTTAAATTTTCTTCACTTTCCCTTAGGAAGAAATCAAGAGTTCTTAACAAATATTTAAGGAAAAAAGGTGGAGGGGGAGGGAAGGATGAAACCTCATGCAGCTTATTCTGGTTTTTCTGTCAGAGTCCTGATGAAACAGTAGAAGCCAAATCTTTCATCTTCACAGCAAGACCTAAACTATGTATGTTCTCATACCTTAAGCATCTCATAAGCAATAAGTAACTTCTGGGTAGTTGACTAGTCTGCAGAGAGAAAAAAGAGATCTTTTTTATCTCTCCCATTGGAAAAAGTCCCACTCAGACAATTTAATTGGTGAGATTTGGTATATTTCATTAAGTACATATTAATTAAGATAAACCTTTTTACTCCACAATGCAGACACAATAGCTACATCATACATGCAATACCAAAATTCAGTTCTCTCTTCTTATACTTATTTAATTAGCATACAGAGAAGCAGATTTACTCCTTACCCTAGGAGATCTGCCCTCTTTTGCCATCTTTTAAGAGACTCACTGACATTTCTCTTGTCCTGACAAGAAATTCTCTCCAAAGTTCTGTTTATTAAAGCTGCATTTATAATAATAATAAAAAAATTCTTAAGTTATATGTAATGAAAATACTTTTTGTGAGAAAATTTCAGACCAGCTTTTGTTTCATCTAAACTGTGCCAAATAAAATTGACATTCACAGCAACTTCACATGTCTTTGTAGGGAAAAGAAGATAATATCCATTTAGAAAGTTGCTACTGTCATACATTACCCACAAAAGCCAGCTATAATAGTTACTTCACATAATTAAGCAAATCCTATTTCTGAATCAAAACTCAGACAAGCCAGTCAGTAATCAGACTGCAAATGTAGACACAAATAACTTTTGAAGGGAGGTATCTCATTCTTAACAGTTCATGTTTATTAACATGAGATTTCTTTGTTTGTATTGCTCTTTTTTGTTGTGGAAGAATAAATGTTTTTAATATATACATTGCCCTGTTTGTAAACCACAATTTCTGTAATATTCTTTCCACTCGTACTGATTAGTTACCTCCCTCATTGGTGGTGGAATTGATATACATTTATTATACTGGGATTCTTCTGGCACCATATGTTCTAAATAAATAAGCAAAGTCAATAACTCATGCCATTGCTGCAAATGTACTATTAAAAGCGAGCCAGTTCCCTGACTTAATCTACAACATAGAGCAAATGAAAAATGATTAAAATTATGCCCAGGGCAATGTTGATTACTTGTTCATCATGTGACAATGAAATCCTGTTTAAGATTTGAGGGGTTTAAGGGAATACATTAGCAATTCAGCTGTAATCTCTCCCCTGCATTATTTTTTACAGGTCTCCCTTCCCTTTGTGTCACAGCTCAGGACCTGACGCAGGGAGACATGCGGTTTTCACTTAGAGGGCAGGTTTTCTTGGTGAAACACTGCCTTTATTTATTATTTATTCCTATTTTTGTGTCTTGAAATTCAGAATACTGTGCAAGAAAACCAACAGGTATTTATCACCCTAGGCAAGGCAAAAAGAAAAGGAAAAATAAAACCAACCAAAAATGCAACAACCCACAAACATGACTACTTCCATAATGTTTCTACTTTATCAGACCGCCCACATCTCAGCTTTTTTCCAGCTGATGACACAGAAAATGATTAATCTTTTTCTCACATGATTTTATATTTCATTTGGTTTTCAGATTAACAAACCTTCCTACTGAAATACTGACATATGACTTTTTTTTCTCCCTTTCAATCTAGTCATATGGTGACTTAGTCTTAAATAATTTTTTGCAGGGACCACGCACCAATCTTTTGCTCCATGCTCAAGTACTGTATTATGTTCTGGATGTCAGAGGCATTTCAGTGTCTTGTGATAAGTCTAAAAAGACTAAGTATAAGATGTTGAAGAAGTCCAAATATTGTAGGAAAATTTCGTCTCGGCAAATATATAAAGTGTTCAGTGTAAGACAAAAAAGGAGACAGCAAGCCCATTCAAACATCTGTATTAAACACATTATTATCCTATCTTATAATTTTTAAACTTATTTTCTGCAAAATATTTGGAAATATTTTTAAATTTCTGTTTCATTTGTTCCAAATGTATAAAAAATTCTCTTTTCTGCAAGATATCAGGTATCAGACTGAAGTGAAGGTTTTGTATTTCTACTGTATAAAAAGGAAAAAGGTGCAATGAATTCCTACTAAGAAATTCCAGAAAATTGTGTTAAAAATATGTAAGTACATATATGCGTGATTATGGAAATTTTTGTCTACTCTGATTATCCACTTTGGGCTCAATTTCTCATCAATAATAGAGGACTCAAACATAGGAGGTAAATGTCATATTCTTATTTTTGATTCTTTATGTGGGTAAGGCAATTCTAGTCCTAAAAACCAAAGGGGTTTCCTCTCTCAAAAATAATTTTAAAAGGCTTTTTACCTTTATTCTCCTTTTTTTTTTTTTTCCTCCTCCCCTCCCCTAATTTTTCTGCTCCAGTGGTACCTCCTCAGCTGGAGGCTGTCAGCCCAGGGAATATTACTAGGTTGTCTGAGATGGGTTTACATTCTCTTCAAAGAATCTGCAATTTTACATTGCTGGATGCAATCGGGAAGAGAAGACAGGTTGAGACAACATGTCTGAGGGTCAGACAGGAATTCCAATAGAGCATATAGACAAATATTAGCTGCTTCGAAGGCCAGAGCAACTGCTAATAAAGCTGAGCTACTGAAATCCTTCAGAAAGTAGCTCATTCCGTACATCTTTCTGTCAGTGCCAGCAAGCCTGAACAGAAATATAGATGCTCTGGCTTTACAGGGAAAGCAATATATTTTCTCTGTTACATCTTCCCAGCATTTAAGAAAAGGGGCCATAATTTCTCTGGACAGCCTTTTTCCCCCTCATTTTTGCATTGAATCATTTTACTGGATAGTATTCAAAATAACAAATTCTATATCTTGTTTCCTGATAATCCACACTTTTGCACCTTATATTGATAATAGTAATGCTAACATTACTGAGATATCACTGAAAAGTATCTGCAAATCTCTCTTTTTTTTTTAATTTTAATTTGTGATGATAATGTTCAAAATGTCTATGGCTAAAAGGATTTGAGAAGCTCTGAGACCTTCCACTGAAAAATTAGGTTAGTCAAATAAAATTGTTTTGAATGGTAGAAATGTCAAGGTGGAGGATTTGCTGAGCTATCTCTTGTTGGTTCCTCAGGTAATCATTCTAATTTTGGAGGGAAGGAATGAACACAAAACACAGGAAGAGAGTCATGCCCTTCGAGGTCAATGGTAGAATATACTACTGAACAACATTCATTCTTCCTTCAAATACAGATTTATAAGACTTATTATCTTGTAACTAAAAACCCAACACAATTAAATTTTTTAATTTGAAATAAAAATAAATCATATTATGGTGAAAAGAAAGGATAAAATTTAAATTTCATGTTCTCTGATCTTTTCTTAATGACTTTGAGGGTGCCAAATCATCTTTATTTCAGGTCCAATCCAGAGTAGCCCACAAGAAATATGGAGAGAGACTATTTACAAGGGCCTGGAGTGACAGGACAAGGGGAAATTACTTTTAACTGAAAGAGGGCAAGTTGAGATAAGATATTAGGAAGAAATTCTTTACACCGAGTGTGGCAAGGCACTGGAACAGTTTGTCAGGAGAAGCTGTGGGTGTCCCATCTCTGGAAGTGTCCAAGGTTGGATGGGGCTTTGAGGAACCTAGTTTAGTGGAAGGTGTCCCTGCCCATGGGAGGGAGCTCGAACAAGATGATCTCCCAACCCAGGCCACTCTATGATTCTATGAAATATGAAGAACTATCCTCTAAAAATCATATAAATTTACAAGAACATAAAATAAATTTTAATTGCATTTTTACAGATATTTTCTGTTGTAGGCTATATATATCTGTTCTTGAGTATCAGGTCTTATCACCCTAGTTTTTAAAAACTGGAAATTAAAAAGAGAAAAAGAGGTATGTGGGGGAGGGAACAGGGAGAGTGACAGAGAGAGATTAAGTAGAAGCATATCACTCTTCCATAGGTCCCAACAACATCTCATTGCTTCCCTCCATCTGGTCTTCTTGGTGCTGAGAGGCCCCCACCAAAAAGTATAGAATCCAATGGATTAATACATATTTGGGCAGGTGGGAACACACAGGTACTCCCTGAGGGGGCAAGTTTGACACTGTCCCTTGCAAGACTGTGGATCTGTTGCATCATGTAGTATCACATGCAGTGCTCTGGTGCAGGGTCTGGGGACCCCTTTGGGGGGGCTTTGATGGGCCATGACACCCCCTCTGCTGTCCCTCCCATGGATGTCCCATAGATGTGGCCTTCCCAGGGTGGGAGGCCCCACAGCTGGGCCAGTCTGCCCAGCGGAGGATGGGCATTCACTGCATCTGGCTAGAGGCTATGCCACACACACAAAATATTTCCTCCTCCCACCTTTGTTGTAGGGATCTGTGTGAGCCTGGCAGCACAAAAACCTGGGACTGTGGCTTCCACACCGAAGGTGCTGGGCTTAATCCTCTTGTGAATGTATTCCTTTTCCCCAGCCCAAACCTGAGTCACTTAATCTTATCTCTACTCACTTGCAGTTGAGGGTCTCAGTCAGGAGGCCTGTTCAGGGTGCAGTGGTCTTCCATGCAACTTTTGTTACACCTTTGCTATAATAGGCAAGAGTTCTTCATAAAGGTGCTTAAGCCATAACGATGACATTTCAGTCTCTGACAGATTCTAACAATTTTCAGGTCTGTTATCTATTGAAAATGAACTGCATATTATACCAAAACACGGCTTATGTAGTATATCATTATATAGACATGTATCTCTATAAATTTATTTTCACATTTAGTTTCTGAGAACTCCCTAAGAATGTCATTATGTTTTTCAGAAGGGAAATTATCCCAGGAAAAAATTCTGCAAAGTTATTTTTATAATAAATAAAACATACCTGTGTTTAATTCATGGATTGAAAAAAAAAAATATACAAATACCACCTGTTGTTGGTAACCAAGTGACCATATACCACCAGTGACAAAACATCAGACTTACTATCAACCCTCACATAAAGTAATACTTAATCCCTAATCAATGAGCTGTAAAATTGCTTGCCTGTTTCCAAAGTTATCTTAGTCTGCAGTTGTCGCACTACTCTTCCGTCCCATTCCACTATAAAACAGGGAGCCAGGAAGGATTCTTGATAGATTTTCTGATAGATAAACAAGCACAAACACAGGAATATTATATGTGAGAACCATTTATTGAAATAAAAGGGGGATAGAAAAGAGAGCAAAGAGGGGAAAAGGAGAGAGAGAGGGAAAGACATAGAAGACAGGGACAGCATTACCACAAGGAATTCTGAGCACTTTGTTGGTGTCAGCAAGTCTGATTCACTGATCCCTTCTTCAGTCTTCTTCACTACCTCCTGCATTCCCCTACTCACCATGCATATCATTTCTTGTTCTTCAAGACTTCTCTTTCAGAAGAGGTAGTCCACGAACAGAAAATTTCTCAAGAAATACTTAAAAACATATGGAAGTTCTACTTTTCTTCTCCCCCCCCACACGCTTCCCTGCTCAAAATCCCTTCCATGCCCCATAAGCAGTCTTTTACAAACACAAACCCAACCCCATCTGTATTTGTCTACAGCAAGAAAGCATAAAAAGCTACCTCTGGTGAGTATGACTTGCAAGGATTGCTGGTTTGCAAGAAATTTTAAAAGATTTGACTTTGTTCCTAATACAGAGAAACATCTTTACTCAGCAGAGTTTCTCATAGTCACATATCCTCTAAGCCTCAACTAGTTGAGGAAATGAACTATAAAAATACATGCAAAGAGCAGTGTGCAAGTCCTGTTACCACTTGTTGTGAAATGAAGAAACACATAAGAATGAGAAGAATCTTTTGTAATAAAATGGTTGGAAAAAAGGTGACTTCAAACCATATTTATGCCACCAATTTTTGTAAAGTATGTTAAAAATGTGTGTAGTCAGAAAAATGCTGTTATTCATTTGAAAAGACATGCATGTCCATCTCAGGCAAAACTCAGCTTTAGCATCAAAGCTAAGTCTACCTCAACATTTAAGGTCACTCTACACAGAGGTGATATTCCTCTTAAGATCTAAACCCACCTGAATCTTACATAGCAATTTAGCTGAATTTCAGTGACTGAAAGCATTCGTGCATTTGACATGATCTTGTCATGGATTTGGAATTTATTCAAACAATGCAAATTCTCTGGTCTTTAATATCCATTAGTGCAGTCAAACCTGGGAATATATACAATATAAATTTATTTTTTCTATTCTGTAGTAGAACAGAGCACAGAGAATGAAAAATTTGTACTGAATCAGACAATTTTCAGAACTGTTGGTAAAGGGAAAAAAAGAAAGAATACTTGATTAAGCCTCAGCCAATATTGTGTGTTCTTTTGGATTAATTTTCTTTACTCTTAAGCTAAGTCACATTTTTTTATTGCTTGACAATAGGTCCTTCAAAAAGCAAAAGGTGAAACGTTTAATTTCCATATGGCAAAGTTATATATCGTAATTTTTCCTGTTTACAATAACAGAAAAGAATATGTCAGAGCAGAGGAATTCTGTTTAAAAAAACACCCTCCTCCTCCTCGTTATTCCAGCTAAAGGGATGGATTGAATCTGCTCTGATTTTGAGATTCTAAATGGTTTAAAACATCCTGCAACTCAAGTTTTCAGTTGTCTCACTATATATTAGAAGAAAAAGGAACCTGAAAAATGACAAAAAAACCTCAACAATAACAAACTAAATAAACAACCCCCTCTGATCCCTTGCCTAAGTTTTCTATGCACTTCTGAAGTCTGACCTCAGGTTGAGGTCACTAGAGGTGAAGGATACACTTTGGATTTTCTTGTCTGCCATTAACTCTGGTAATAACAAAATGAGCTTTGCAAAGAGGCTGTCAAATCTGTCAGATTTATAATGCTATTTTTTAGCTTCCAGGCCTCTCTGGACTTTAAAGCAGAAGAAGTGCCTAAGGTTCCTTCAAAAGTCAGGTTTGCAGGTTTTTTTCATCAGACAAGACACACCACAAACTCCATACAAACCCTTTTTTTTTTTTTTTTGTTTTAAGGTGAATTTATAGCTCTTGAAATGGAGCTTCCTGTCTCATACTCGTAGTAAAAATACAATACAGCTACCTGCAAAGCAATCCAAAGCAGGCAGATCCTGCCTGCTTCCAAAACAGGTAGAATTTAGAGTGTTGTCCTTCTCATTTCCCCTCTGTTCTAAAATCACTTTGAGATCTTTGCCATATTGCTGCATTACCAGCCAGTCATGATTCCAGCAGTTCCGGGGACACAGATAACTTTTGTAACACAATGTATTACCTTTTTTAGGATGAGCTGGAGGAAAACAAAACACATTTCTGAGCCCAAAGGTAGCTTCCAGAATTTCAGTTGAAATTTTTCCTACAGACATTTCCTCATGATATTTCAGGTCCTTAAATATCTGGATCTTCTACGTTAAACAGAGATTTAAGCTGTGTCAGACATCGACTCTCAGACTGTTGAATGTTGCATTTATTTTTGGGTAGAGGAAGTTTTAAATCGAGAAAAACAAGCATATTATCACATGTTATATATTGAATCCTATAAATGTAACAGATCCTGTTTGTTTGGGGTTTCATTCTTCCTTCTCTTGGTCGCACATTTTCATTTCATGTCCTACAATGTATAGAGAGGTATTTATGGTGAGACAGTGCTTTAGTATCTCTAGAAAATTCTGTGTTTTCTTCAGAGTTCCCCGTGAACTTTCCATTTCCTTAGTGGAATCAATCTCCCAAGACTTGCACCTTTCTTGCCTTCCTCTCCTTCCCACAGTACTTCAGACTAAAATAATGATACAGTAAAAAATTACAAGATCGATAGCTTTCTCTCCAAGATCAGTAGCAATCTCTCTAAGTAGTTTGGAGTTAGAAGCCTTTGCTTCAGTCACTTTTCATGATAAAATCTATCCTCAGCTTTCCAAATTAATAGAGAGGGTGAATCTTATGTATATGTATCATCTGTTATCTAATTAGGACTATCTAATTGTCCAGAGTGACCCAAATACCTCCCTTAACTCTGTCTGGAAAAAATCTTTAAGGTAATTTAAAATAATAATGAAAATCTATTGAAAATCTTAATTATAGATGAGTATCATTTCTTGCAATACATTGTGAGAGGATAGGCTGACAGATTACTGACAATTAAGATCTTACTTATCAATTCACATTGCTCAGGCAAAGACCTCAGTGTGAGGCTTACACCCCATAGTAAGCTATTTGTCACATAAAACCAGATTACTATCTCAGTATTAATCATTATCACATATTTTATATTTGCTGATTTATTCAATCACAGTGCAAGATCCTAACATAGAGGCCCAATGAAGTTTCCTTTAGGATTTTATTGTTAGGTAAAGTATTGAAATATTTAATAACATCGTCAATGTCTTTTCTTGTTCTGTTGCTAAAAAATATCCCAGCAACAATATTTTACTCCTCACTGTAATAAAAGGAAATTTTATGAGCATTTGCTATAAATCAGGCAGGACTTCAGGTCCTCATTTGTGGATTAAACCTGAAGGAGCTGTGGATAAAAATGTTTGCCAGTCCATACATGGGACTGAAAGGACATAAAGGTTTTAGATGAGAGCATTCAGAATTCCCATCTGCAATGGCACTTTATGCTGCTTTCTTCTGTTACTTTCATTCCTGTTTTATTTTCCAGCACTAGTAAAGTGAATCTGTGAGCTGCTCATGACAGCGTAGTCAAGGTTGTTCTGAATACTGTTACTGTTCTTTTTAATTACATTAACTTCAAACACAGGCACTCATCTTAGACATGTTATTCGTGTATCACTCAAGGAAGGCTTAAAACTATTAACATACAGTCAGAGCTGTTATCAGTGAAGTGTTCAGGAGAACCACTGCTGGGATCCACCGAGGTAACAACATCCCTAGCAGGCAGCAGGGTTTTTTTCTGACAGTCATCTGGTGCCAATGCTTTAGGACTGTTCTGGGACACTGCCAGACAAAAGAATTTAATGGGTTTACTCTGCTCTACTAAGAAGCCTGCAAACTAGCTCAATATGCTGGAAGAAGGAAGTCAGAAAAGGTTCAGGATTAAAATAATCCTAGGCAGATAAATAAATTCATACACAGCTATTAAACCCACAAAGTTTCCTGAGGAAAGTCAGCAGGAAAAGAAAGCACATGCCACAGCAACCTGTGGGATCATGCACAAAATGCTAAGCCTGTCATGTTCGTTCTTATAATTGTGACACCTTGGTATGATAGAGACTCATAAATATTGATATTTTTAAATCTGGGGTTTTTTTTCATAGTGTTAAATATGTTGTCAAGACAGCTGTCAGTCACTTAGCTACTAATCACTGTTATCCCAAGGGATAAAGAACAGATTCCTAAAATACTCACCACCTTGAGGAAGCAAACAATTGGTTCAATTGGGCAGTATGCAAGAACAAACTGCAAGATTTAACTCCAGTGAAAGGACAAAAACACGGTTTAGACCATAAAAATGACAAGAAAAATAATGGGATGAAAACTAAGTAATACAATTGGATTTCATTGGTGTTCTTCTTCCAACACACACCATCTGACAAGTACTTTCGGTTTCTTACGTGTGTCACAAAATATTTGCAAAATTTTGTGAGGAAAACAGAAAATGTACTAACTTTCATTGTTGACATGCCTATTAAAATACTAGTAGTAAACAAAGAGTAAATATAACCTGTTCCCCTAAATTACACCTTATCAGCATCATTTTCAAATTAAGCATGGATCTCAAAAGATTCAGAACTCATGAAATTAAAAGCAGAATCATTAATTATGTTAAGAATTAAGTGAGAGCTCTAGGTCTGTGTGTCTGTATGAATTACTGTCACTCTATGAATGTTTCTCCAACTGATAAGCAAAGAAACTTATTTGTCAATTAAAAAACACATAGAGTAGCTGTCATCAGCTGCTACTTCCCTTCAAAATTTCTTACTGAGAATGATACAATGTTAGATCACTAACTGAACACAGAAAAAGATACATGAACATTGGAAGTACAGTTGGACATTTTTTTTTAGAAAAAAACTAAGAGAGAAAGTTAAAAATTCCTTGTCAATGATTAAAAAACTCTGCTTAATTGACAGATCAGTAGTAAACACACTTTTAGAATATAGCAGTATGCTGTGGTATTGGTTTTGACTGGGAAAGATTATTTTCTTCATAGTAGCTGGTATGGGGCTTTGTTTTGGACTGGTATGGAAACAGTGTTGATAACACAGGGATGTTTTCCTTCACTGAGCAGTGTTTGCACAGAGCCAAAGCCTTTTCTGCTTCTCAGACCCTCTGTTCTACCAGCGAGTGGGCTGGGGGTGAGCAAGGAGTTGGGAGGGGACACAGCTGGGACAGCTGAGCCCAACTGACCAAAGGGATATCCCAAACCATATGCCATCATGCTCAGAATATAATGCTAGGAAAAAAAGAAGGAAAGGGGGATGCTCAGAGTGATGCCATTTGTCTTCCCAACTTCCATATAATGAAACTCATCCCCTGCTCTCCTGGGGATGGCTGAACAGCTGCCTGCCCAGGGGGAACAGTGAACAAATTCCATGTTTTATGAGTGAGCATGGCTTTTGCTTTTCCAATTAAACTGTCTTTATCCTCACCCATGAGTTTTCTCTCTTTTACCTTACCTGTCTCTTCCCCAGTGAGTGGCTAGGTGGGGCTTAGCCACCTTCTGGGTTTAAACCATGACAACTACCCTTTAAAGCAAAGATATTAAAAAGTTCAGATCATAATTTAGTCAGTCTGGCAATCTGAGAGCTGGAGAGTTTGATATAGTTAGAGGGTTTCTCTCTATTTTTTTTTGTTTTTTTAATATTTTGCTAAAGTTTTCTCTAAAGCCCTATAACCAGAAAAATCAGCAGCTAAGAGATATGTTTAGAGGGCCAAGTGCTTTTTCTTTAAAGAAGAGGAAAAGCAAAGTACAAAGAAAGGAAGAAAATGTCAATTTTATGTACTTTACCAGTCCCTAATGCAGACATATGAAATATTTGGTCTGCCAAGTTCCTCTGGGACTATAGTACTTATTATGCATCTGGAAACTTGAGGAAATACTTGACCTTGTTTCTATCCTCTTGTGTCATCCCAGATAACACAGGAATCAGAACCACACCACATCTTTTTCTTTCCTGATATTTTGGGTTATGGGAAGGGATAGAAAATGGGGTAATGAAAAATCAGAATTCTGACTCAGTTTCTGATCAGTTTGAGTACTGTTAAATGAAGCTTAGATTGGAATTTACTGAGGTAAGACTTAAGTAAGTTGTAGCTAATAGTTATGTTTGTAGAGAAAACATTAAAGGCCCTGTTGTTTTGAACAGATGTATGCTACAGCAAAACAGGAATTACATCTGTAAAGAGGGAATGGAATGGGATACTGAGTAAACTCTTTGGCTGAAATGATCCCTAACAGATGACAAGTGTGCTAAGATGAAATGAGCATGAGCCAAATAAAGAATTAGTAGATAAAAGTGCTGTTATGATTGGTAACAAGTTGCAAGGCTGTGTAAAAGCACAAGTTATCCCAGAAAATATCTATATTGAGTTACTATATTTATGTTGTTATTACACATACATAGAACACACGCATACATTAAAATGAAGAATGATATGCTGGGTACAAATTTCACTTCAGTGAGGAAGAATAATCACTACAACAAACTAGAAGGAAGCTATGAGTGTTCTCCTTTGATGTCTTAAATATACAATAGGCAAACTACATCTCCCTGAAGAGTAATCAAACATTGGTCAGCATTTAATCTGTCAGTTAGCTAAATTAAATGAGGTAAAATTTAATTGACTGTGATTTGGCTTGCATTTCTATCAGAAATTAAACAACTTTCCTATCTCCTTCATCTTTCCCTCCTTCTGAAATGTTGATTTGGGACAATTCAAGCCATTATAAAACATTTCGTGTCTTATAAACTCATTTTTATTTTTTTCTTCTGTTTTTATTTTAATTAATGGTTTTGTTCTCTTTTTTGTTTTTTTACATTAAAAACATAAATATTTTATTTTTAGAATATTATACATAAAAAAAATTATATCTGCAGCTATTTTTAGCTTTCAAAATTATTTGGTCTTCTTGAATTCTATTTTCCATCAAAAGTTACTGTCTGCAGAATGGGATCACAGGAGGTCAGAGAAGATAATTCAAGAGTCCCTGTGGCCTTATACGTGTTCCAATTCTAAGTCCTAAAGTTGAGAATTGAGTAGGAAACATATTCATAAACACAGAGACCAAAGCATTTTTCAGACTATCAAATCTGACCCTTCAAAGCTGATGAAAAGACCTCTATACTAACAACATCGCATCTGTTTTGAAGAGCACTTGTGGCACTTTGATAAGAGCATGACTCTTTCTAATAAAAATCAGAATTAGAAAAGGAATATCTTAGCTGAGATAGATGATCCAGGTGGTCTTAGTGCTGATAAGTACCATAAGTGCTGATTGGCTGGTGATTTTCTCTTTTGGGATGCAGCAGTGGAAAAGGAAAACCATCAGAAGGGATTGGGGCAACTAACACAGCTCAGAGGAAAAGAGGTCAATGAATAAGATATTAGATGTCTTTCACTTAGACATTACGGTTCTGAATTATCTCCTAGTAATTGAATCTGATAAAAAAAACCATAGAGGTTAAACAAGCACTGTCTGAAGCTTGTTAGAAATTAGGAAGGTAAGAGGCAAGAAAGACTGAAAAACTTCCTGCAAGGAAACCATAAGCAGATTGTAAACTCTGCTTTTATGCTTTGAAATTTCACACCAAACCTGGCTCCTAGAGACAAAGCATATTGATATGCAATGTGTAAACTTTGAGCTTGTTTTCTTCTTAGCATTCAATGATGAATAATATCATGGAAACTGAAGCAGCATTTTCATATCTATAAACACTGGTGAAAATTCTACAGTGTTTATGACTGAGCACTCTTTTTGGGGTGAGTTGCACCCATTAGTGGTTTGGAATGAATGTGACTAACTTTTAAGTTAATTATTATAGAGTTGCAGCTCTTCTCAAGTTTATTAAAGAATCATCAAAATAGAGTCTGGAGCCACTGCATGGAGGCTCTTGGTCCTATCCTTTTCTTGAAACATCCTGAAGTTCTGGATGTTTCAAATATCTCACTTTAATATAAATCTGCATTCCTGTCATGCACTACTGTGATGGAAGTGCTACTGAGTGAGCTGAATGTCCTTATTTGTTCCAGCAAGGAAAAATCTTTACTTTAATGACATTTCTATAAAACTGAGGCAAATGTAGTCAAAGATTATGTTCTGCATTGAGAAAGATGGAATGGTTACATGCTGAAGAAGGTTTTTCCTACCTGAAGGATTGGTTTACATTCCTGTCTTTGTCCCTTTTTTGGTGTCAAGCTTCAATGTTAAGTTTATGAAATAAAATATTTTGTATTTTTGGCATCACACATATAAAAGAAAGGTAAATTTGCTTTTTCATGTTTTTTTATATTAAAGCTCTGAGGAGCACTCCCCACTCAGTTTATTCAAGTAACTGTGAATTGTAATTGCCACTGTAAACAGACATGCTCATAAACAGTAACTACACTTTAGTCCTATGGAGTGGGGTATAAGATATGACCCTCATTAACAGTCAGGAGCAAAACAGAGGATGTTTATGTGTTTAAAGTGTGCAACAGGACATCTACTACTTCTGAAATATCTATAAAATATTTGTCTCGATTCTGTCATAAACCCCCAGAAAAGATCATAAAACCCAACCTGTGTTTGTCATATCTGTTATATTTATTTACCATTCATGCACACTTGAAATTTATGAAGGTCATGCTTGGAATAGTTTCTTTCTGGCTACAATGGCTGCTGAATACTCATAACAGACAAAATTTACTACTTGGTATTATGCCATTAGCATTTATTCTTCCCTTTAAGTCTCCTCTAATTATTTGGGATGCAGTATTAAATATGAAAATCTGCATCCATATTTAATATTTTTAGAAGAGATAAATATGGTTACTTGAGGTGTGCTAGTTAAACCATTTAAAGTAGACAGATTGTACCTGTCATATAAAGAATAAGAGGAAATAGGGAAGAGACCATAGGGAGCAGTTGGCACAGGGATATAAGGCTTTCACTAGTTAGTCACTATCCAAACAGCTAGGAGAAAAAAATCTGTGGAGCAAGTGGGAGTGGGGGCGGGGGTAGCACAATAAAAATAAAAATAGTAAAAAATAAGGAACGCAGTTTTCAGTTTCTGTTCTGGTTTTGCAAGAGTCACAGTCAGAATCGTGGTTCACTTTTCTGTCTCTTTTATCTCATTACTCTTCAGGTGTTTAAAAATTAAAGCTCCTTTCTTTTGTGGAATTTAAGCCCCACCTTCTCTCTGCTCCCCCCAGCCTCCCATTAGAACCCTGACAATGCTATCATCCTTAAGACAGCTGGACTTTAGGAAAAGTCTCCTACGCACTTGAAGAATTTACACAGCTTTATGCCTTATACCTCTTAATTTCCTCTGCTTCTTATCTAACACTAAAACTGTTCCTTGACTTTATTCCCAAGAGTTTCATGGGGATAGATAACCTAGTTCTTCCCATTTAATTGCACATTAGGCCTTATTATCACTTACTATCATTGCTGTGGTGCCTCATATACTTTTACAAATTTGTATTAAATAAAGAAAATAGTATCTGTTAAGTCTGACTACCTTTCTCTTGTTCCATCCCAAAAAAGCCACATATTTGTCTTTATGTGTGTTTTCTTAATGGGAAATACTAAGGTTGATGAGAAAGAAAAGCTGACTTCACATTAAAATTGAGTTAAAACCTGATAACTCAGCCTCCCCCCAGCACTTAAGAAAGAGGACTGCTTCTGCAGGCTGGTTCTCTGTGAAATTGCTGCCTGCCTCGTACACAAATCCAGACCCTGCCACATGCCTGTAGACAGCTTATTCTAAAACAGCAATTCAAAAATTATGATCAGCAAGAGGCAGCCTCTTAATTGCCATTAGGATGAGTGGAGCATCCTCCTCCCAAATGACTTGGAAAGAGATATTTGATGGCAATAAATACGAGATAATCACACCATTATACTGAATCATAATTGCACACACTCTCAGAGGGGGCAAGAGCAGAGTGCTCCTTGAAGGAAGGCAAACTTGGATCTGATGGCAACCACCGTGGCAGTACTTCCAAAGCACCAGAGCTAGGCCAGCACAGCCTGGTGGGGACTGCAGTGTGTCCAGCAAGCACCAGGCAAAGGCAAAGCAACAAGCCAAATCCAGGATCAATCCAGGAAACACAGTTCACTTCAGCCACAGGGCAGGAAGCTCACTTACAACACAGGCAGGGAATATGAGTAAGGAGGGAGGGGCTTTTTCTCAGAGACAGTCACTGAAATTACCCAGCAGCATCTGAACACCAAGTGCTTTCTCATGCAAGGTGGAATTCAACTGCAGAAAACACTGTCACCAGTTCTAATAGAGGACATGCATATGTTCAGAGCAGATTTAGGTGAATTCATGTATTTTATGTCTTCAAGTAGCTATTATAATTGTGACAGTTGGATCACCTGAATTCCCAAATTGTTGGTTGCTGAACTGCAATATTGGAGTGAAGATCTCTCCACCTACTCTTTCTGAAAATTTTTACTAGTCACTGTTAGGAAAATGATGCCTTGGTTTGGTCCTTCATTTTCTTGCAACCATCTTTGCATTCTTTCAACAGAAATAATTTATGTCATAAACAAAATGTCAAGAATATAAAAGAGATGATTGCAAAATGAAGACATGGACAAGGAACAGAACATGTATCAACAATTAAGTCAAGAAAGCAGAAGATTAACAAAAAAGAAAAAAAAAATTTAAAACTATCTACCAAATCCTCAAAAACTTTTTAAGAAACCTAGACAAGTAACCTTTGTGCAAGAGGATTAAAGAGGACTTATGCTAAAAATTGATGAGGATAAACTGAAAAGATCATAAAAGCATTTCCTGGACAATCTGGACAGAACAAAATCTAGGGTTGAACTTATGTACTCCTCGAAAAGCCCAAAGCTTCACTAATTAACAATGACCTTCCACTAAATAGGAAACAAAAAAGTCTGCGGGGAGCTTCATAGCAAATGTAAAATATCAGGCAGAATCTAACGGGAGAATCTGAAAGGAATGGCCAAGCATCTGCAATAATGCCTTGAAAACAAGCAGTCGTCAACCTGAATTGTCACAGTGCCACAAAAGGAAAATGTATTGAGCAGCTCAGCTGAACATTAATGTCACTTGCAAGGAATATTCATAGTAGATTGATATTACAGCAAAGGAAATCTAAGAGAAAAAAATAAGGTAAGAATAGAGTGTACAGGTGTCAGAAAAAGGACATTATATACTGAACATGTTTTGAAGAGTCCTAGGAAGGTACATTGAAGTGTAAAATGGTAATCATATCAACCTGTATGATTCTGAAAAATCCTGCTACTCTTGCAGGAAATGCACAGAGGAGAATGGTTGGCTGTGGAACATGAATGAAGTAAATTCCTCTGGCAGGTTAACCTTGGCTAGCAGATAGATATCCACCCAGCCAGTCACTTGTTTTACCCCTCAGTGGAATGTGGGCAGACATAAAGACAGGGAGATCACATAACCAAGTACCATTGCAAACAAAGCAGGCATGCCTTGTGGGAAAATAACAATATATTGCCAATAAAAATAAATATTCCATTATGGATTTGGGTAGTGTGGAACTACCATCTCCTTGCCACCTGCATGTATACTGACAGAAGGCAAGTCTATGTTAAACCATAATATTTTGTCCACTCTCAAGCCAAAACCAATATATTATTTATTGACAGGAATAAAAAGCAAAACATGCAACTGTTGTTACTTGTTGACTTCATTGAGAGAACAAGACTTGAAGGAAAATGTGTAAAACCTTGGACCAGGAGTCAGAACTGTAAAGACCTAGACACTGAAGGCTTAGAATAAGCTTTCTATACAGTTTCTGCACTTCCAGAAAGCACGAAGAGCAGCTCTAAGGAGACAGAACTATAGTTTAGAATATTGCAACCATTCCCTTTGTGATCAATGTTTTTAACAAATTTTCTATAAATAAACACTAGGCATTTTGTTATCTACAGAACAGCATAATGATGGAAAATAATCCTAAGGCAGAAAGAAGAAAGAATCAGTAGAGTATCTCTTATGAACAAGCTACATAGCATTTGGATTGTACAAATTCTTCAGACAAACCTGCACGCTTTCTACTAAATATCTATAAAACCCAAAAAATTGATAGAACAGGTAATAAAACTGGACACATATAAAAAATGCAGGAACATATCTACTGCTAAATTTCTATTATGGACAAGAGAGATAAAATGGTTTGGAAATGTCCAAAGAATAGGAGCACAAGTATTCCTTACCACTCCAAATGCTGTAACAGTGAGCCATCAGAGAGTGGTAAGGATTAGAAGGGAGTGCTGGGGATCGCCTGGCACAGCACTCTGCCCAAGAACAGTCACCTGGAGCCAATTTCCCAGCCTATTCCAGATGGCTTTTGAACTCCAAGGGTGGAGACTCCACAACCTCTCTGGGCGACTTCAAAGATAGATAGAGAACGAGATTGAAAGTTAGGAGTCAGAGATCAAATAGAAAGATAGCTTAAACATTTCAAGGATAATTTATTTCTTTTAAAAACTTGTATTTGTTTCTTGTTTCATATAATTCAAGAAAAAAAAATAGAGAATTACAATATTATGTTAAATTTTTAAATAATTATTTTAAAATTATATCATGTGGTAATTAAGATATTTGCATATCTAGCTATATGGAGGGAACACAAGACCTTGAATTTAGCTGTTACCTCTCCAGCTACAGTTCAGAAGCATGATAGAATCTCGCTGATTGTAAGACATTTTTACATAGTAAAAAATCATTCTTTTAAAAACTTGAAATAATTTATGGAGATTTAATCTATTTTTAGATCAAATAGAAGAGGAAACAAAATCAATAGACTTCAAAGATGAAGTTTTTAAGCCTTTATTTTTAAAGCATTGTCACTGAATTGAAAGAACATTAAAATTATAAGGTAGGTTTATAATTAAATGGGGAAAATGCTGAATATATCTGTTGATATAAAAGAGAGAAAGATGCCGATAGCAAAGTACGAAATGCATTTCCTTAAATCTTCTTCAGTTTCTTTCTGTCTCCTAGAGACACGCATTCTAGTTAACTTAAAGTTACTATTTCTCTGCCTTTATGATATGCCTGTGGCACTGTGCAAGGTGATCAGGCAAATGCAGGTGCTCAGGGAAAGTTATGGGTGCTTTAGATCTTCCACTAATAGCATCAAACACACCATTTTTATGTGTTCTATATTGCATGATACAGTTCTTGTCACGGAGCTGAGGGGGAAATAATGGAATATTGGTGAAGAGGATTGTAAACATGCTTGAGTGACTTGCAGCCAGGGTGTCAAGAAACACACAGATCATACAAATTGTTTTTTGGCCTTGTCTGTAGAACAAGTAGAAAATCTCTGTTTAGATAACATGTGATAGACTCGGAGGCACCCCATGGAACATCCTTCAGATTTCTGCCTTGCTGTGGGAAAGATCAAAGCGGTAAATCACACCTGCAGGAGGCCCTGACACACAGGTGAAAACAGCAGGTTTGCTCATCTGCCAGCATGGGCTGAGCTCTGCGGTGTGTGTGTGAGTCTGCACACACTTGTGTACTGCTGCCCAGGCACTGCTTCAGGGGTGCCCTGCTTGCAAAGGCAATGACAGTAAATTTATTCTTGGCATTTTCATCTCTGCTTGTGCCTGCATTCTGCCTGTTCCTGCTAGCACACAGACATCTAGCTTTTGTACAGAATCACAGAATCATTAAGGTTGGAAAACACCTCTGAGATTATCAAGTCCAACCTGTGACCTATCATCACCTTGTCAACTGGACCATGAGGCTGAGTGCCACATTCAGTCGTTTCCTGAACACCTACAGGGATGATGACTCCACCACCTCCCTGGGCAGCCCGTTTCAGTGCTTGACAACCCTTTCAGTTAGGAAATTCTTCCTGATGTCCAATCTGAATCTCCCCTGCCGCAATTTGAGGCCATTTCCTCTTGTCCTATTGTTTGTTGCCAGGGAAAACAGCCTGACCCGCACCTGGCTGCAACCTCCTTTCGGGGAGTTATAGGGATTGATAAGGTCCCTCCTGAACCTCCTGTTCTCCAGACTAAACAATGCCAGCTGCTCCTCATCACCCTTGTGCTCCAGACCCTACCCCAGCTCTGTTACCCTCCTCTGGACATGCTCCAGCACCTCCATGTTGTTCTTGTAGTGAGGGGCCCAGAACTGCACACAGGATTAGAGGTATGGATTCACCAATAACAAGTACAGGGGAACAATCACTGCCCTTGTCAAACACCACTAGCCAATACCCCACACAAAGCTTTTTTTTTTTTTTTACATTGGGATTTCCTGTCTGCTTAGGATATTCTGGAATTTTATAACCCTTATAGAACCCTGAGGGGAATAAACTCAAGGGTACCTACAGAAGTGAAATACCACTTAAATTACAGAGACGTGCAGCTAGAATTTTTGTGTTCTTACATTAAGTGAACACTAATTTTGCTTAACCAAATAACCAGATCCTTCATGCTTCATTAACTCTGAGTCCTCTTTACTAAGTCATATCTTGCAAGTAAAGAGTATTGCAGTTTATATAGGAAGGTATCAATAACTTCTCAATTTATTAAAAATGCTGTAGAGTCTCAATGGATTATACCATACTTTATGCAGAACAAAAGCAGTAATTCTTTACATTAGTATCAAATCAACACTGCAGATTTGTGTTCCAAAAAGATGATGAGAAACTTGCAAAGATTGCAGAAAAAGCTTAAATCCCTAAGGAGTTCAAAATTGAGTTGAGTGAACGTAAATGGATTCCCACCCATGGAATAAATTACAGTAAATTCTATTGGCGTATATGATTTGTGAAATCCTACCTTTTAGACATACCTGCATGTACACAAAGAAGCCATCAACTAGTGCAAGGATCATGAGCAAGAAAATGGCCTCTTGATGGCATGACTGGCCCAGAAAACTGATCTGTTGCTCAATGTAGCAAAAATTCGTATATTTTCTGGACTTAAAGGATGGCAAAGCTCTTATTAAACCTAACCTGGATATTGCCAAGACCACCTTTATTTATGTTCAAGGAACAGCAAAGAGTGTATTTGAATATATAAATTCCCTGGGGCAAGGAAAACTTTTGTTTTGTTCGTGTGAAATTTATTTTCATAGGGTTTCCTCCAGTGTGAAGTGGAGCCTTGTGGGCCCTCGTATGACTTAAAGAGAACCTCCTTCACTGTCCCAGCAACTTGCAACTGCAAAGTGAGAGGTACCTCTCTACTGTTACTCTGGTGCTCCTGCTCGCAAAGTGAGACCATCAGTGCCATGAGTTTGCAGAGAGAGATTCACCATGGCAGGGTGCATCACAGACTCGGTGCCTCCTGCATCCCTTCTCTCCAAGACTTCCAAGTTCTGTTTGTCATGAATGAATCACTGGGAAAGGTATCAGCAAAAGAAGGTTTAATATAAAAATGAAAGTTTATTGGCAAGATTCAGTTTACTACTTACCAGATAGTTAAAGCACACAGAAAAATCAGACTAAAATCTAAAATCAGTCATTCTAAAACTAAAATCAGCATTAAAAGATCTACAGAGAGCCTAGAGTTAGAAAAGGGGTGAGGATGGGAAAGGGCAAGTATAAAAAGGGATAAGGGAGGCCCTCATATTGAGTCCCAAGGTTCAGGATGGATGCCCTTGCCAGACTTCTCCCCAGACTTGACTAACAGCTTAGGCCTAAAAGTTTAAACAGCACTTAAAATAAACATCGAGTTATTGCTGCCCTAATTTAGGCAATTTAACAAACATTTCTATATAATTTACTACAAGCACAGCAGCGACTCAAATGCCTACCTTTTTTATGACTATAACATACTTAAGAACCTAGGAGAGCAACGTTCACAGCGTAGATGTTAAAGCACACTCACACGGACACAGACTCAAGGAGTATTTACAAGGTATACACCTGGGAAAAATTCCCCTCTGGCTCAGTGAAGTACTCGTGTTGGATGCCTTTGTGTCTTCTCAACAGGCAAAGGGCTGAGACTCAAACTCAGGGTCTGGGTCTCATCATCATCATTCAGCAGTGGTATTCTGAGGATAACAAACTTGAGAATTCGCCAGAGGAAGATGCTGATCAGAGCCCTCTGCAGTCCAGGGGAGCTCAAAGGGTCTCACTTTGGACTGCTGTTTATAGGATCGCAAGAGAGATGGCTTTAATCATAGTAATGGTTTTTCCTGAGATCACAGAGCAGCCCGAGGAGGCGGTGGGGGTAGGATGCACCACCACACTGTCACCATCCAAGTGCGTGCAAGGGAGTTTGTCCCTCTGTTTCTCCCAACTCATGTTGCAGAGGGCAAAGTTCCAACAAAACAGCAACAGGCCCAGGCTGGAGAAGGCCACTGCTTGCTCCAAAAAGCAGGGGAAGATCAGTATGTGCTGCAAGTGAGCAGGAGGTGGGGACCTGGTCTATAGAGAGAGCTCAAGGTAAGAACAGGAAAAGAGAGATACAAATTTGGAGCTGGCTGGGCTGTTGGAGACAGACATGGAGCAAACGGGGAATGGCTTTACGAACAAATTCAGGGTCTTGTATCTGGGTATTTCCTGCTACCCTGTATTACATAAGTCTGATCTTGGAATTGTACAATGGTTTAGACTGAGAAGGACCTTAAAGATCATCTAGTTTTAACCCCCTTCTCTATGGGCAGGGACACCTTCCATTAGACCAGGTTTCATGAACACTTCAGAGATGGGGCATCCACAGCTTTTCTGGACTACCTGTTCCAGTATTGTACAATCCTCACAGTAAAGACAGTAATTTTGGCTTTAAAGGATCTCTAGGCTTATCTGGTCCAAAAACTTGCTCAGAGCAAGAGCAATTTAGAGCAGGGACACCTTGATCATCAGAAATGAAAGACATATTGAAGATATTGCCATTGTGCAACAATGCATGCACCTTATTTTTGATTTGCCTTATAACACAGTTCTCTTATTCCTTCTGTAATAACATTTTTATTTTACCACTTTCTGTAAGACTAAAGGAATACGGTAAGAATATTTATAGACAAATATCTGAAAAATACCCTAATATTCCATATCTTACATATGTACTGTGACAGAGTGCTTAGAAAGCAGTGAGCATCTATATAAATTATGTAGACCTACTAAAGATAGTGTAGCAGATTACGCTTTCCTCTTGGAAAAGTTAAAATTAAAAAAGAAGAAAATCAAGCCTACTGAGAAATAGTGGCAAAGGAAAACTAAAAAGTCATCAGTTTAAAAAGACAAAATATGTTCCAGACTAAGGATTTTACTGGGTTAAAAAAATCTTAATAAGCTCCTTAAATATATGTATACTCAGTTGATACAACTAAAATATCACAAAACCCTTAAAAGTTTTGTTTATTCTGCATAGATATCTGGTAGCTGTTATTTATCAAATGTGTTAAAAATGAAGAGCTTGATTTTAAACATTCTGGAGCCCCAGAAATATTTTCCAATTCAATACTCAAGAGAGCTGAAGCAAGTGAAAGTTAAGGGCAGTGGAAATAGTCAACATATGCAACAACAATATGCTTGTCTTCTTTCTAAAGGAAGAAGTTTTGATTGAAATTCAGGTTGATGAAACTCTAAGCAAACTATAAGGAATGAAGGTTGCCTCTAAAAAATATCTTCCTGAGGTTTTTGAAAATGTCATGAAAGGGAATAAGATTCTAGAAACCACAGTATGCACTCACTGGAATAAATATACTTACAATATTCCTAATTTTTTCCTGATCTCAGCTGTTACTTCCCACAGCGTCATAAACTCAGGAAATATAAAAAGTTCTCACAGAACGCTTTACATTCCAGAATGCCAAGAATTGAGCATTACCAGGAGGGCAGTACCAAATAAAGTCTCTTGTATCTACATCTATCCTGAAAAATATGTAATTTCAGTTTGACCATTATTCTGTTTTCTTTGCCAAAACAGCTGCATTTGTTCAGAAAGAGGAGATCTATATCGTGTATGCCTTATGAGGACAAGTTTTTTTTTTCTCTATTCACATACTACAAAGCCTTGGCAGAAATTAGAATGGCTTTGAGTCCTTTCATCAACAAATTAAAGTGTATAATACACCTTTCTGTCTTGTGTTTCTGGAGTAAGAACCAAAAAGCTTAGAAGCTATAGGTAATTATGAGTAAGGGATAAGATTTGACTTCCTCATCAGTATTATTAGATATTTAAACTTTTGTTTCAGACAATTAAAATTTATGTTCTCAATGGAGGACAAACAGGACACATCTAGAGTTCGCAGTGAATGATCTGGACATTGCCTACTAATAAGCAGCCCCATGGACAATGAAGATACCATATTTTATCTCTTTTTTCAGACATGATTTCAAACCAAATCAAGAATAGCCTTCATGCACCTATGATAAGATGCATTTCTGTTAGAAGATTGGGATAATAACTTCTCATCATCTACAAAAAGTCCCATTATGTGGTGACTAAACAGCACATTACCAGTAAAATAAAAAATTACAAAAATGAACTCATCTTAATTTAGCCTGAAAAGGTTATTGTTGAGTGTTTTTCTAGATGGAATTTCCTTTTAAAAGGTTTATAAAAGAAAACAAATTATTTTGTGAAATCTTATAAGGATCTATCTTAATAAACTCTAAAAGCTTCAAACAAGGTGTCAAAATAATTCATACTACTGAAAATCACCGTATACAAAGTGGACATGAGAGAGATAATTGAAACTGGTTATGTTCCTAAGCAACATGTTAAATCTCATTATGTTAATGGAAAATATGATTTGTTCAATTTCACTGCTCTGTTACTTCACTGTTTCCAGACTACCACCCCTCCTTACAGTAGGATTCCCATTGCAAGGAGTCAAGGAATAAAAACCAAGGCATTGCTTTGAGTGGGAAAAATCCTCAATTATCTCCATCCATTCTACAATCTCACTAATAAAGATTATGTAGCAATGATTTCCTTTAGAGTC
This sequence comes from Vireo altiloquus, assembly GCA_013396875.1. Classification (NCBI taxonomy): domain Eukaryota; kingdom Metazoa; phylum Chordata; class Aves; order Passeriformes; family Vireonidae; genus Vireo; species Vireo altiloquus. The sequence goes on from VZRF01008087.1 coordinate 329,479, forward strand.
TGAAAAAAATGTAACTTTCTAATTTCTGAAATATTACAATTAAAACCAGGAAGCTACAATATAAGTGGACCTGTAAACCCCTTTATCAGTATAACTGGAAATTTTGTAACAATGACAGAAATACTGGGACAGTTAATATTTATTCTGCAAATCTGTTAATCTCCCAGATTTTCTGAGATACTTTACTTTCACAAATTAAGACACAGATGAATGAAATTATGTTTACTATCTTGTATGCTGTTATTTCAAGCATATTTTATAGATAAACATCTTGGTATGAGAACATTGCACTACAAAGAGTCACGGAATCACAGAATAGAAAGTCATGTCTGATGTACCTGTGGAAGCTCTTCTTGTTCCTTTCTCATTCAACACTAGATCGTTTTTGGCTTTCCTAATCCCAATCCTGCATGCTCAGACATTATTTTCCTCCTGGGTCTACATCTCTTGGATACAATTGAGAAATTCATGCTAATTATGTGCACATAGCAAATAAGAAAGTTCAAGTAACATTTTGTTTTGACTGGTGACCGATTTGGATTGGGGCTTTTTGTTATTGTTGGTTGGTTGGAGTTTTAGGAGGTTTATATTTGCTTGCTTTGGTTTAGGTTTTGTTCTCAGTCGGAAATTATTCTTACATATATAACATGTATGATCTTACATATATAGTGACACTGGATACAACTCCTCCCTGACCAGTTGCTTAGAAATATGTAAAGAACTGCATAAAACTTCCCAATGAGCTTTAAATGACAGTAGCTCTGCTCTCTATGAAAGTTGGATGAAAAGAGAGCATTCGTTCTCCGTGACACAAAATAGTAACAATTCACAGCTCTTGGTTAGATGTCAAAAATGCTTGCAAAACACAACAGGACGTTATGTAACTTCTGGGAATTGCTCCCCATCAAGGCAAGATACCCAGGGATTTGAGCTTTGCTAAGAGTTACTTGCTCATAGCCATTAGTGATAGTTTTGTCACGGGTAGGAGGAAGACACAGCACAGCAAACAGATAAAAATACTTGAAGTGGCAAAGTGGTTTCCCATAGCTCACTTTTGTTTCATAAGAGTGAACTTGTGGAAAATTTTCTGCCAGAGTTAGCCTGTCAATTGGATTCTCTCAGGAATGTCACAGTCTTTCTTCCTCATGAGAACATGTTATATTACAGTGAGGAGCTTTTAGATGAGCTGAATAACATTACCTCTGATACAATTTCTTTCTTTTTTTTGTCAGTGGTAATTCTAGTCTGGTAAGGCTTGTGACTTCACCCTGTTTTTGATATGTCTATGCCTTGTTGAAAGTTTCCTGGAGCCTCTCCAGTTTTCATAAGTTTATTAATGACATGCCTATAGACAAATGCTGAAAATTCAAACACATTGCTTTGTGCTTAAGACAAAAGAAAACTAAAATGATACAGCATCAAACCCCTGTGGAAATTTGTACTTAGCATAAAGGAAATGCATTGGTCATCAACTATGGAGCTGTAATCTGGTGTTTCACCTGTGGGAAATCTCCATTCCTGAACAGCCGTTCTCTGCAATGACAGCTCGTGGCCCTGCTCCTGTGTAAGCCATGATTCCCCAAACTCCCACTAAATCCACGAGTCATTAGGAGTACAAAAGAAAACACTACCAGCACCAATGAAGTAAGATATTTTTGTAAGGGTTTTTATTATGTAATGGGAGATTTTGATTTGCGAGAAAAGGACATGTTGGACTAATCCATCTGGTAAGGCAAGAGCTCCTGCAGAGTTTTGAACTTAGGGGTGCCAAGAGAGGCTTTCTGAGAGAGAGGAAAGCCCAGGTCAGACAGCTGTTCCTGGTCTTGCTGCTGCTCTCAGCTCCGATGAAGCTGCTTCAAGCAGTGTTGTTGACCTGGGAGTCACTGTTTCAAACAAGATGAAGTTACTCACTGCAGTACAAGACAGCCTGATGTCAACGGGATCAGGAGTTACTGCCTCACAGGGAGCAGCATATTTGTGCAAGGCAGCTGTTTCTGGATCTCTCTGAGTTTCTGCAACTGTCCAAGATGTATATTTTTTAAAAAAAAGTTGTAGAATAGTGTATCAACTCACAATTAAAATTTAAGCAGATCTCATCTCAAAAATGAGGAATACAGGATATAATCTGATCTCTCTCACATGAAAAGATCTGTATTATGAATAATATTAGTACCATTAATAACTAAAAAGGACAATGTATCAACAGTGTATCCAAGTTCTTAACCTCAGATATTCCCATTTTTCTTAGTAAGAAATATAGAACAGGACTTTCTTATTAACCTGTTTCTACTCATCATTCACTTATGCTATACATGGCATAATCAATATTTACTAATCACTATACATGCAATAGTAATTGATATAGATGAAGTAAAATACACTGAATATGTTATGCTAATACTTCAAAAAGTTTTTGGTCTTCAGGGCTTGCAGAGAAAAGCCACTCTGAACTACAGCTAGATAACTGAACCACAGATTTTAAATGCATCCTAATTTCTACACACACTTAAATGTAAGATATGGCCAAACTTTTAGCATATTGGATTTAAATATTTAGCAAATTGGTATTTTCCGATTATTCTGCCACATCTTCAGTTACAATTTAAAACCAGTCTGAGCAGAAAGAACAAAACAAAGAAAGTTCTACTTGACAAACCTGATCTTCTTTGACAAGGTGACCAACAAAATAGGTGAGGGAAAGGCTGTGGATGTCTGCCTGGGCTATAGTAAAGCCCTTGACACCATTTTTCACAGCATTCTCCTGGAGAAACTGGATGCTCATGGCTTGGACAGGTGCACCCTTCTCTGGATAACACATCTGTCTGGATGGCAGACAACGAGAGATTGTACAAGAGGAAATGGCCTCAAGTTGCCCCAGGGGAGATTTAAATGGAGTATTAGGGAAAATTTCTTCACTGAAACAGTGACCAAGCATTGGGATTAGGTGCCAAGGAAAATGGTAGAATCACCAGTATTCAGAAATTGCCTAGATGTGGAACTTGAGGACATGGTTTAGCGGTGGAAATGACAGTGCTTGGTTAATGGTTGGACTTGACAATCTTAAAGGTCCTTCTTCCAACCTCATTTAATATCATGGTGATCTGGTGTATTTTGAACTGTTGTGAACTAGTCATCATCAACATGTCTAATTTTTAAGATGATAAAACCAAATAAAGCATCATTAGGTCTCTATTACAACTAGTAGTAGAGTCAAACAAGTTGACAAAGAATCTAGTCAACTAGTCACTAGAAACTAGTGTCAAAGAATCAAAAATTAAGTAAATCTGTTTACTGATTTTAGCTGATTATTCTTTTGAGAACCTACATTAAAAATATGTAAATGTGAAAAATATAAAAGGAAATGTATGAGACTACCAGGGAAAAAAAAGTGGTGCTGCTTTTTATACTTGAAGGTACACTGGTTTTACATCTTGCAAATTAGACATAGTCAGTCACAGTCATTTCTGGAAAAGAAATTTATGGTTCCTCCAGATGTGAGAGCTTGTTCAGTTTACTGGTTAGAAAGTGGGCATTAATTATTCTATTGTTGTGTTTTCATCACTTACATTAGGGTATGGTGATTGCAAGGAAAAAGAGAGTCCCTGAAAGTTGTTTTAGGTTCTATGAGTATGCTAATCAGACAATTGCAGAAGCTAAAATTCCTGATTTCATTGGGCATTATCTGACCTGTTTTCATCCCAAACCAGGATGTAGTACACTTGCACAATATTAATTAAGGGCAAAAACTGCAGACAAAAAAAGGACTGTGCCTTCAGACTGGAACAGTTTATAGAGCTGTGTCTAGGTTTAAAAAGAACAGCCCAGTCAACTACCCTCTCTATAAGTTGATAGAAAATTCTCCTGTAATTATTCAGATGAAATTTCTTTCAGATAAGACTATCAAGTGAGATCCTTATTAAAAGATTAAGGGAAAAGTTAAATTGTTTTAAAACAACACATAATTATAAAATTCAGCTTATCAAAATTACAGATAAGTGTTTGCTGAAAAACTTGGTTTTTTATAACATTTATATTAATATTTCAGTTTAGCCTCTCTTGAAAACCTATATATAAACTAATGTATCCAAGGTGACTAATGAAATGCAAAGTTCATCATACCTTTTTAAGCAATATAAAAAGCCCTGTCTTAAAAAAAAAGCATTACATAACAAATTACTTTTAAAAATAGTAGTATCATGAATGCTTTCCAAACTTAATTTATGCTTCCTTAAAAAAATATTATTGCAGAACCTTAAATACACCATCACATACTTACTCTTTTTTTTTCTTTTTTTTTTCTTTTTTTT
>VZRF01008087.1:333831-503366 GCA_013396875.1 Vireo altiloquus
TTTTTCTTTTTTTTTTTTTTTTTGGTGCTATATTTTCTGGGATCAAGATAAAATAAAATTGGAAGCAAAAAGGTTCAGTCAAACCCACAGGACCTACTGTGCAAACTCCAGCATCTCCTGATGGATCATTAGTGGAGTCCTGGGCAAACTTCAGCTTGAACAATCCTGGGAACCTGCAGGAGCAGATTCCACAGGTAACTTCCAGAGGTATCACAACTAGAGGGGAATGAAGTCTGTATTTTGCCAGTAGGTTTCACTGATATTTACTGACAGGACAAAGCAATCTGTTCACCCCCCTGTAATTCTAAATCTCTTGTTCTAGGTCCAAGTCAAGGCCCAAGTCTTGTGTAGCATTTTCTCTCTTCTCACCCAGAATAATTTTTTATCAGTTCTTCATTCCCAGCCCTACAGCTAAAAGCTCTAAAACGCTACCTCAAAGTATTGACTGAGAGAAGAATATATCTGAAAGCCAGCCCTAGCTTAAACTCCAAAAGAGACACAAGTTAATCCAGCACAAATTCTTACTGCTAATTGTGGCTCAGAAATAATATAAAATTATAGTATTTTTTGGCTTGCCTAATATTCCTAGATGAACTACACATGCATATATGCATATTTTTGTACTATATAGGTATATATACAGAAAACCACAGAGGATCTGCCTCCTTCTCGTAGTCTTGGTGTAAATACCTATCATTTCATGTGCACTGCAGGCAACCAGCTTGAATGTGAAAAAAACATACAAAACCAGGTCTAAAGAAGACATTACACACTCTTGGCTTGCTGGAGATTTATCCACACTCAGAAAATACTATCCATTACATTTTCAGTCAGCTAGATTTCATGTCATACACAGAATTATGAACTACTTATATTTATTTACTGCCTTTATTCTATGAAATAAAAATTTCCTATTAATAACCTATTTCATAAAGTCAAATTCTGACGTAAAACTATGGGAAATAATAACCAAGAGAATTATTGATAAAATATGTTTACACAACTAATAGGATAATAACAATAACATGTTTCCAAAGACCTCCTTCTCTGACAACATTCTGATAGAAGTTTGGAGTTTAAACCTTTTCTGAACATCAATACCACATAATCTATGAAAAATGCATACTCATTGTTAGGTTTAAGGGCTATATGAAGTATTCTTGACTTACAGAATCATTGCTATTAGAAGAGAAAATTAATATTTTTTCAAATTATCATTAGTCTCATATATTTCCATGAACTCAAACGGTAAAAATTCTTTTTTTAAAGTTTTTTGCTTTTAATGTTTAAGTTTCTCAATCATCACAGCTATTAGTATATAATAGTTACGCAGTGAAAAGACTATTTTAGCAATCATCAATTGTCAAAATGCTATTTTTTGAACACTAGTTCAATGAAAATACTGATTTTAAAGAATAATTCACATTTGAGTAAGCTCTGTTGTAAAGTATTTTTAAAAGTCTGCCTTCGACTTTTCCTTCCATTATAAATGGTTCAAGACTATTTTTAAAAAGCTGGAAATTGCTTTAAGACTGTACAAGTTTTGTAATACTTTTCAGAGGACACATATCAGGAATCCTGCTACCAATATCACAGTAGTTTTACACTGGCATCAGAGTTAAGAGAAATCAGGGTTAAGCTCCATAGCTGTGGGGTTTTTTTTTTAAGTGATTCTATTATACTTCATTTTCTGATTGACAGTGTAGAGAAAAAGGGAATAAGAAAGGTGAGATTTTTTAAAGTAATTTGCATTATATGGAGAAAAATGCTGACTGCTTTTCTTGAGGAGGGTAGTGAGTGTTCAATACTAGTTTTTGAGGGAGGAGGGGTTAAGCTTAGGAGAATAGTTTCCTTTGTACAAAATTATCCTGTTACCTGATTGCACTATTATTCTATGCTATCAAGTCTGAATTGCACTTTTTATAAGGCCATGCCTTAAAAAATAAATAAAGCATACCCAAAGTCACGGCCTGCAATTATGTTCTGAAATAATAATACCAACTCCTGATACACTTTTTTCTCTTTATAACAAAATAATTCATGATAGTACACTTGGAAAACTTGCCATCTTTTCACATCACATGAAAATACTCACCCCTGGATACCGTGTGCAGGATGGAAAACTGGTTGCAACATTGATTGGATTACTTGCAACCAGTTTTGGGTTACATCCATCATTTAGTTTCCACTGTCATGAATCATAGTTTTAGCTGACTTTAAGCATGATCCCCAGCTATGAGGAACATAAAGGCCAAAGGAGGGTCTAGAAAATAATTTGTCTTTTATTTATGTCAGATTAATTTTAGAAAACTAGTTCTTATTCAATGTCCTGGAGTCACTGTTGCATTTCAAACCCTGCTAACCAAATTTAAAAGCCCTGTATGAGGTTAAACAGAAGGCCTATCTACCTGACGGAATGTGAGCAGCAAAGAGGAAAACTACCTTGTGGTGTTCCTGAGAAGAGAGGACAAGTGCTTTGTGGGATTACTTCCTGCTACCCAGGAAGGACTGTGTAATGCAGCTCCTGGAAAAACCTTGTTTCTGCTGCCAATGCCACACAAACCACTGAGACTTCAGCTGCTTGTGTGAACACTGCTATCATCTAATATGCAAAAGAAGAAGGAAGAGGACAGGCAGGAAGCCGAAAAATCAATGGATTCTTTATTACTCTGGCATCCTTATCACTCGTTCTCACTAATCTGCATCCTTGCATCTCAATTTACCAAGCTGACTCAGCATTCTTTCTTCTCCTTCTGTTTAACAGGCAGATATTTTAACTTTGTGTATTAACTACTTTCCCCTTTTTAACTTCTTACTCCAGAATTCTTCCTGACTTTTTGCCTTCTTGGTTCATCTTGATTTACATCAGAATTTACCAGGTCTTTTCTACCTTTTCTACCTGCTATCTATACCTCTGCTTACTGCAGGCTGGCTGCCTCCTCATCTGTACTCCATTTGCATCTGCTTAAAACTTCTGTTTTATAATAGGGCCATGGTTACATCTTACTAAGCATATGCACCCATAGCACATGTTTATTTTTTCACCTTATGCAGACCAGTGCCAGCCAGAGGAATTCCTTCCCTTCCTCCCTGCTGAGAAATGAGCCTCCTGTCTACTCATGTGATCATCTTTCCCATCTCACATCTTCTACCTCTTCTCTCTTTTGGCTTTTCCAAATAGACTTTGCTCTCAAGAAGGGAGAAAGGGGGAGAATTTACTAGCCAAGAAACACAGAAACTGAGGGGAAAGCAAAGTCTAACAAGCAAAATCATGCAATACACATGGCCAAAGACTGCTACTGTGTCCTCAGCCTAACAGCATTCTCACTGCTCTCTCTTCGGTGCTAGCAGAACAGTCCCCATTGATTTGTATTTCTGTCCATTCAGTGTGATGTGTCTACTTAATCCCATTGGTAGTGAAATCATTCCATATATTTATCTTCATCCTTTCTTACTTTCCCCACTCATTTTGTTTTCCCAATGAGGAGGTGTCATGGTTTCACCCCAGCCAGCAGCCGAGCCCCACAGCCACTCACTCACTTCCCCACCAGTGGGATCAGGGTGACAACTGGAAAGGTAGAAGCTGTAAAACACGTGGGTTGAGATAAAGACAGTTAAACAGGAAAAGCAAAAGCAGCCTTTGTAAAAAAATTACAAGCAAAACAAGGAATTAATTCACTGTTTCCCATGGGCAAGCAGGTGTTCAGCATCCCCAGGACAGCAGAGCCCCATCACATATAATTGGTTACCCGGGAAGACAAATGACATCACTCCAAACATTCACCACTTTCCTTCTTCTCCTTCCATCTTTCTGTGCTGAGCATGATGCCTTATGGTCTGCAATATCCCTTTGGTCACTTTGGGTCACCTGTCTTAGCTGTGTCTCCTCCCAAACTCTCATGCACCCTCCCTGGTGTGACAGTAGGAAAAGCAGAAAAGGCTTTGGCTCTCTGTAAGTCCCACTCAGCAATAACAAAAACATCTCTGTATTACCACCCATGTGTTCAGTACAAATACAAAACACAGCCCCACACCAGCCACTGGGAAGAAAATTAACTCTGCCCCAGCCAAAATCAGCACAGGAAGGTGAATGGCAGTGCCATCAGCCTCAAAGATACAGATGCAGCAAAGACCTCAAGAGAGGCATTTTGCTGTTTATATTCAGTGCTCCATTATTTCCTGCCTACCTTCCCTATTTATTTGGGTTTTTTTTCTTACTAGTAGCTGAATATTGAGTTCATGTTTTCATAGAATTTATCACCTCTGACTGAGATAATTTTCCTGACTGGTAATGGCTAATTTGGAGCCTATAAAAGCAAACAGGGCAGTTTTGTCCACAAGCATTAATTTGTGTTTACTGACACTAGATTTCATCTCCATCCTGTGCCTCACCCACTCAGTATCCCGCTGCATCTCCTCACTGCTGGATTTTTGTTCTGCCCTGAATAACCACAAACTGTTTAGAAACTGTTGCCCTTTCTGGGGATTTCAAATATTTCTAAACGTATGAAAAGGCATACAATACTCTTCCTAAGTGTGACCCAAATATAAATACTTGAAATTTCATTCGACTTCAACTTCAAATAGTCCTTTGGCAACTTATATGTGACTCTTTCTAAGCTTTTGTGTGGTTCTTGAGTGCTTCTGACAATATATGTAAGAAATAATCTATTGCGTGGTATTCTATAGCTAATAGAATATAATTTGAAACCTCTTTGCCTTGAGTAATAACTGATTTATGAAAACTATGGGGCGATGTTAGTAAAAATGATAATATTCTTGTTGATGATTAACTCAGTCATACCTCAGTCATTGGAGCTGTAGACTGAGTTTCACTTGACTCAGAGACAACAGTTACAGAATGTTTTGTGAATTCACAACATATTTCCCTTTTTGCTTGTTAACTTGCAACCTAGAAACCTCCCCAGTGTCTGTGCATGAAAATATTGTAATAATGGTCAAATTAGCAGGAAGAAAGAAATTTAAGAATGACTCCAGAGTAACCTGGAATAGATGCTAAGAAAGGGAAAAGATTAAATGTCTTCCACGTAATTTAACCCAGCATCATACATTTGTTTCATTGCCATGTAACACTCACTAGTACTGAGGATGCAATCCACCCTGATGTTTGTACTGATATATTTCCACCTTCTTTGGATAATCATGGATTCTGAATGCCTTTCTCACTGAAATACATAATGAACTCCTGCTTATTAAATATTTAGCTTTGAAAAGTCCAAAAGGACAATGTAATGTGCAAGTAATATAATTTTGGCTTTGTAGTATCTTCTCATGATGCTTATTCAGTATGTGGTACAGGAGATGGCAATGAAATATATGGACCACAATACAACTAATTTAAATTTTCTTTTGAAGCTTTTGTTGTTACTACATACAATATAAATAACTCTGTATCAGTCACCTAAACATTTCTCCAAGCCATCCCAAGTGCTAAGTTGATCTGCATGGCAGAATCTAACATATGAATTTTGCAACACAGATTTTCAGATACTTCTTGGTTTGTGAGCATAAATTAGCTCCCCCACTCCCCTATCTAAACCATCTTTAATACCATTTTTAGCTGTGAAAGTCATAACAACATGTTGTATCTTGTAGAAACAGATTAGTTTCTAGAGCATGAGGAGTTGCATTAAAAATCTATATAGAGAGGTTTGAAGAATGATGATGTAAGCAATAGGCAAACTTTCCAGTGGTAAGAAATCCCTTTTGAGAGAAATTAGTGTGGGCATTTTAGCCACTTAACAATCTAAAGTTTAGATTCACAGTGAGGTATTTCATTTTCTACTGAGGTTTTTAGCTTTCCAGTTGCATCAGACTTTAAAGATATTTAAACCCCAACTGGTTTTGGTGACTGTATCTTGAATCACGATTTATGAATCCATTTGCAATGGATTATTTATTTTATTTCCTGAATGGTGAAAATGTCAACTGGCAGTTCCTTACGGTCTGGGAGCACATAAAAAGCAATACAGAACTTTGCCAGCCCAGGACTACCGGGAAAAATTTTCAATATATGAATCACAACAGTGAAGTTTTATGTTACACACTTATATTAAGACAACCTACTAAAATCACAGTGCTTGGATCAAAATAACTCTGAAAGGCCAGCATGAAGCAGGAATATCTGTCTCATAATATGTCTATAATATAGAAAGGCTTTAAAAGAGGCGTTGACATGTTTAAAGGGGCACTTGCCCTCCCTCTACTTCTTTTGTACTATTGGGCTCTTATCATAGAATCATAGAATGGTTTGTGTTGGGAGAGGCCTTAAAGATCCTCTAATTTCAACCCCCCGTCCATGGACAGTTGCATTGGGTTTGTTTTTTTTTGTGCAAGTAAAAGCTTTAATTAGACAACTAGACAAGGATAAACTAGATCAGGAAATAAGTTTAAGTTGAATTTAAAGATTTGGATGTTTCTGAAAGGTAAAACTCTACTCAAATAAATTCTCTCAACTCTTAGCAGAGCCACAAGCAAGAGAAGTAGCATAAAAGAGAGAAAAGTGTAATTCTCTGTTGATGGCATTGATATATAAACAAAACCAGTGAACTACCACAGAAACAATCCCAGTGAAATCTCAAAATTTCAATCATGTTTTGCTCAAAAAAAGCTGAAAAAACGTTACAGTGTCTTCCCAACGAACATGACCTGACATTGTAGACACATCAACAATTGCTTCAAACTGTAAAAGTTCTACACTCTAAAGTCACTCAGCTAAAATCCAAGTGGAAGTTATTCTTAGATAGATTTTGTTTTATTATTCTTAGATAGTTTCTTCAGAATCCAAAGAAACGTTTGTCCTTTCCCGATCAGGAAGCTCTGGCTGCTTTTAAATGGAGGCATAAGAATTCATCCTAAACAGAGGTGAATAATTAGAATTAAGAAAATAAATAAATAAGTCAGTAACATGTAATTGCAATATAATCTGAAGGAAATACATGAAAGAAAGAACATGGAAATTTGACATGAACAGACAGCAACAGTTTGAAATTAATTTGGGATCAATAAAGAACAATATGCAAATCTAAATAACAAACAAACTCAGAAGATCACATATCCTGCTGAAGATATCATTGCATGAGGCATTTCATAACAAATCTCAACACAATTTATATTATAAAAAAAATAAAGTGGGAGATATAATTACATAGAGAGGCAGAGAATAAAATAAATCTATAACAAAACAAACAAACATACATCAAAGAGCAATGCCAAATAATTTACTGGTATTATTCCAATTTATAACTAGAAAAAATCACCTGAAGTTCAGTGAGGGGAAATAAATAAAACTAAACCATTCCTCTATCACAAAACCTAGTTTTAAATAGCTTTGTTTCATTTATGGGCATGAGGTGGCTTCTTTCATTTAGATGTTTTAAAAATTGGCATGTGTGTTGGAAGTTGAATATCAAAATATCACAATAGAAGTAGCAATTTAAAAAAAAAATTGAAATATAAAAAGTTTCTACATTTAGATTATTTCTACATTTGCCAATACAGTTGTTTAGTATGTCCATATTTTCTATATAGATCCATTCAAGACAATGAAGGCTTTGGAGAGGTTGGATTGGAGAGGCTAAGAGAGGCTGGATTCACTTGCTTGCACTGGCTTCTCATACAGGTATTCCAAGGATTTGCATTGATAAAGTCTCTAACCATTAAAGAAATAAAATAAAAGCATGTAACAGAAAGATTGGAAGGGCTGAATTTCAAGCAGCTGAGATCTTCCATTAGAAACGTTCTGCACTGTGCATGTTTATTTGTCAGGGCAATCTATATGTAAACTTTTCCAAACTAAACCAACACACACCATTTCAGTGGAGAAAAGCATTTAGAAAGATATTGTGAAATAGAAATTTCTGTTAATATCTTTCCCCATTTTTTTTTGTTTGTTGGTTTGTTTCCTTTTTTGTTTTTGATGAGGTTGTTTGTTTGTTTGTTTGTTGGTTGGTTTGTTGGTTTGTTGGAAATAATTTATTGTTTGGTGGTTTTTGTAGCTGTTCCCTGGTAAAGATACATCCTTGATATTTCTAGATATCCACAAATTATTTATTATTTTTATTTGCTGAAGTGTAAAGAAAAAAGTGAAAACAAGAGATGCAAATGAAGAATGATTTTGTCTTAATTTGCAGAGATCCACTATCACTATTACTATTTATGAAAATAAAGTGATTTTTCCAATGAATGTTAATTCCAAGTATATTTGTGACATTTAAAGCAACAGCTTGCTACTTTTCACCAGAGAAAAAAAGGAAATAAGAAGAAGTGTTTACATACTAGAAACATGGACACAATTGTAATGAAAAAACCTGATTTTTCTTTCAGTTACTGGACCTGATTATTATACTGAAAGATACTTTGCAGGAGGCAGAGAATACTATGGCTTCTTCTACAAAATATTTTTTGATATTCTAATAGTTAAGGATCAGCTTAAACTTCACAACATTTTTTATATACCTTTTACATTACTATTTCTAGGTTTTACTTTTACAGTTCTATATTATAATTTTGGTTATTTCACTGCTCCAGAAAACATAAAATATCTTACTTTTGTCAGTAAGCTTTGAGTGATTTCAGGCTAAACCCTTATACTGGACTAATAGCACCATCACTGAGATGCCATTGACATAGCTAGGAGCCACCAAGGGGATGAAAATCTTAAACTCAAATTTTCTTTTCAGCTAAAGGGGAACAGAGACATTCAATCAAAGCAAATACTAAAAGATTGCACAATGGACTGCACCATCATAAACCATTAGTCTCTGTATTACTTTAATTATTGAGTTATTGCATGGGCATAAACAGGTTTTTGTCTCATTTTGGTACCAAAACATGTTTCCCTCGGCAAGAGCAGATACATTGCTTATGTTTTTTGCCTGTTTTTTGGGGGAGAAATTTTCAGCTGGGTAATTGTTGATGGTCCAAATATGCATAATGAAGTAATTTGCTAATATATGGATATGATAGAACAGTAATCTCAGCATAAATAGGGAAAGTATTACAGTGCCAAGGCCATACTACTTCACATAGTGGATATTACTCAAATACAAGCACCTTAAAACAAAACATAGTCACCAAGATCAAACCTATGTGAAAAGCAGTTCCTTGGGCAGGATTTGGAGTGATCGAAATCCCTGAGAACAGAATCACAGAAGAGTTTGGGTTGGAAGGAACCTTAAAGTTCATTTAGTTCCAACCTCACAGCTGTGGTCAGGAACACCTCCCACTAGACCAGTTTGCTCAGAGCTCCATCCAACCTGGCCTTGAGCCCTTCCAGGGATGGGGCAAGAACAGCTTCTCTGGGTACCAAGTTCCAATATCTCATCACCCTCACTGTAAAGAATTTCTTCCTAATATCTAATTTAAATCTACTCTCATTCAGTTTAAAGCCATTCCCTCTTGTCCTGTCACTATATGCCCTTGAAAAAAGTCCCTCTCCAGCTTCATTTTAAATCCCCCTTTAGGTACCTGGAGGGGTTAAAGGTCTCCCCAGAGCCTCCTCTTCTCCAGGCTGAACAATCCCAGTTCTCTCAGCCTTTCCTTATTTCCATCCCTCTGATCACCTTGGTTGCCTCCTCTGGACTCACTCCAACAGGTCCATGTGCTGGGACCCCAGAGCTGGATGCAGTTATCCAGGGGCTTCTCACAAGAGCAGAGACGGAGTATCACCTCCCTCAAACTGCTGATCAGAAGAAGACCAGAAGAGAAAAAGTCCCCCACAAAACCAAGCCACCAACAAAACAAAACAAAACAAAACAAAACAAAACAAAACAAAACAAAACAAAACAAAACAAAACAAAACAAAACAAAAAAATCACCGCCAAAATAAAGGAACAAACAAAAACTATTACCACTGAAAATAAAACCTTTGGATGACTGATCCTTTCCTAGACACAGGAAAGGAAATTGAAAGCGATGCTTTCTAAGTGGACTGTTCAAGAAACAAACAGCAAATAGGAAACATGCTGAAGGAAAAATTAGAAAAGCTTTATGTCCAAATCAGTGAGATTGAAAGGGGTAAAATGGATGTCTTGGATGGAAGGTCTTGGCTTTTTAGGGTATTTCTTTAGCCAGCAGAAGTGCAGAATCACCAGCCCTTGGAAAGTTCTAAAGTTCTTATTTTTCCTGCTTCAAATACTGTGTGTCATTAAAAAGACAAGAAGACAAGGTGGCAGAAAGCCTCCCAGAAAGCATGTGAGGAGAAAATGCAGAATTGCATGGCACCCAGAGGTCCAATGAAGGCAGGCTGTCTATGGAACAGCAGGCAGGCTCTTTTTGGGTTCAGTGTGCGTGAGCTGGAGCTGAAAAGAGCACTGCAGCAAATGTGGTCTGTAAAAATGAAAACAGTTTTAGGAAGAAGGAATAAAAATGCATTAAAATAGAAACTGATGTGTTGCAGGATGAAAAAGAAGATGGAACATCTTATAAAATTTACTGCAAAAGAGAATATTAATCTGATAGAAAGGATTAATATTTGAGGAAAGTATGTATTGTTATCTCAAGACCAGACATTTATTTCACATCCACAGTGCAGACCAATTGCACTATTTATACTAGAAATGTTGCCTTCCTTTCTGCAAGAAAGAAAGTAGAGCTGGACATCAGTGACAGTGTTTATTACCGCTAATAAAATTACAAATGGCAAAGATGTGTTTCCTATCTGTGAGCTTGTCAATGCACAAAATGGCCTCCTAATTTAATGTTCTGCAGCACCCATAATGGTTCTTCATCAAGAAATAAAATGTCCTTGTCTTAAAAATACTGCAGTAAAGAAAGTTCTTTTAACACTAAAACTAGTGTTAATGAGAAAAAAGTAAAAGTTGTAAGTATGAAACAGTGATTCAGAGCAAAATTGTGGCTGTAGGTGGGAGTTTTCTGAGTTATCAGTTCCTGCTTCTAAGGACCTTTTTACAAATCTTCAGCCCAGTTTTTAATATTAAAGCCGAAGCATCCTTTTCCTTATAGAATCATGGAATGGCCTGGGTTGGAAGGGACCTTAAAGATCATCTCCTCCCAACTCCCCTGCCATGGGCAGGGACACCTTCCACCAGACCAGGCTGCTCAGAGCTCCATCCAGCCTGGCCTTGAACACTCCCAGGGATGGGGCAGCCACAGCTTCTCTGGGCAACCTGTGCTGAGCCTCACCACCCTCACAGCAAAGAATTTCTTCCTAATATCTAATCTAAACCTACCCTGATTCAGTTTGAAGCCATTCTCCCTTTCATGCTGTTACACACAACAGTCCTGCCTCAACAATGACTTGGTTACACCACAATTGTCACACAACAGTTTTAACTTCAAGGTCACATTCAATGTCTGTGGCTTTTCATGCCTTCGCTTTAAGCAGGGATGCTTTAAAAGCTTTTCTATTATTATTTTCTATTGCATTAAGAAGAGGACTCTAGAAATGTGTTAATAAGTACAGAATACAACAGAAAGCTCTCTAATTATTAACTTAAAGGATGCAAGCTTGAAGGTTTTGGTTTCTGAGAACCAATAAATACCTGCAGAGTGTGAAATATTGTCAAACTGTTAGTTGCATCTAAGGAAAAGAGCACCTTTTGAAGTGGTGAGACACATTTGCATGCACTCCCCACTGCGGTTTGTGCTGCATACCTGCACCCTAGTGGTTAGGTTTTGGCAGACACATTCACAGAAATCACTCAGGAACCCTAAAAGCCAAATGAAACCTGCACAGATTGCTGTGCCTAGATTCCAGCCCACTGCCCTTCTTTCTCTTTAAATATAACCTGAAATTAGAATTTCTTAAAATTGTCTAATACCCTTTCCAAGTTATGCACAGGCTGTAAAATATTGGCTTGACTGTTCACATTTATTACGAACAGCTCTCTTAAACGCAAAAAGTGAAATTTATGCCATTCTGATTATGCATCACATATTGTATGATAGTTTAATTTTACTATAGTTTTTAGTTTGGCTCAAACTGTAGAGATATTTCTCTGCTCCTAGTTTCATATTTGTCATCATAGATAACCCCAAATACATGTTTCTGTTACTGATACTCAACTCAGCAGTTAGAATAAGGTCGAGCAGAAATAAGGAGGAAGGTGACAAACTACATTACTTAAGCACTGCTTTGCTACAAGGTAAG
The DNA here is from genome assembly GCA_013396875.1 of Vireo altiloquus. Taxonomy (NCBI): domain Eukaryota; kingdom Metazoa; phylum Chordata; class Aves; order Passeriformes; family Vireonidae; genus Vireo; species Vireo altiloquus. The sequence goes on from VZRF01008087.1 coordinate 345,965, forward strand.
AAGGAGAAAACTAGAAACAGTTTTCTAACTTGGTTCTTTAAGGTCTCAGCATCACCAGTCCATAGCAAGCTCTTATTTCTAGAAAATGGTTATTGTGATTTATTGTTTTGAGACAACAACAAAACGACTTTCAGAACAGTAATATTTTAAAACATCTCTCCTCTTTATACACTAAATATTAAAAAAAACAAAACAAAAAAAAAAAAAACAAACAAAAAAACCACATAACTTGTCAAAAGGAAATTTTTACTTTGGCCAGCTGTCATGCAAAGAGATTGGTCTAAGAGAAGAAAGAATAATCAGAAATTCTTTCTAAATATTATACAGTTATATGAATGCTCATTGAGCTACAAACCCAAGCATCCAGTTTATTCTGAAAAGCAGATGCACATTGTGATGTCTGAACTAGACGGCTGAATGCAAGGAAATACCTGCCTTCAGAGAAATCAACAATAGAACTGTTAGAATTCACTGAGCCTCTGAAAAAAAAAACAAACAACAACAACAAAAAAAAAAAAACAACAAAACAACTTTAATCAATACCAGTAAAGGAAACTTAATCCAGGCTATTTCATTTTTACGGTCTTATTTTACAATCCCAGCAACACCAACAACCATGTTATCTCAAGCTATGTTTGTGCAATGGTACGTGTCTAAAGGCGTCTTCCAGGAATCAAGCAGACAGACACAACTTTAGGTGCTCAACACTAACAGTTCCCTACTGACTTTAGCAGAAGATGTATGCACTCTACAGCCCTGTAAAAGGCCACATTCTCAGTGCTTAGGCAAGAATTAGATTCCTAGCTTTAGCTATTTAATGTAACAGCAAGAGCAGACTACCAAATAGAACATAAATCCCTTGAACTGTGAGATCTTGTATCTAAGACATGAGAAATAATTCAAATACCTAATACAGCATTTCAGGGTTAATACCTAGATTTCATCAGAAAAAAATCTTGGTTGTATGTACTACACAAGGTCACAGCTCTTGGCTGCAGACCAGCTAATCTATTTATCCCGAAAAGCAAACTCCAAGGCATGATGTTCCCACTGAGCTGAATGCAGAAGAAGCTCATGTGAATGAGTGTATCCACCTCAATCACTTATCTATCTGATTCATGAGGTTGCAAGAGTTCAGGTTCCTCAAAACATAACCTCCTGAATGACAGCCAAATGCAAATAACAAGTCAGCACTGCTGTGCATCCACCTAGCAAGTGGGTGGTTTCACCCAGCTCCTCTGGAGTATGACTGGTTTTTAAAGAGGTTTGAAGCAGAGCTTAGAGGTCATAATTATATATGAAATGTAGTGATTCTATTGACTGAGAAAGGAAGCTAATTAAAGCAGATTTATGTATACAAAATGGAAAAGTTTCAAGACTAGCTAAGCAAAAAATAATTGCAGAGCATAAAGTGAAACTGAAGATTGCGGGTTGAGTGTTGAAATACCCTCAGGAAGAAGTCAGATGTAAAGTTCTCCCACTCTGGATGGTCACTCTTATGCCAAAATAGAGAAATTGTAGATGCAGTGTTTTTTACCAAAGGCAGTTTTTTCTTTTTCTTTTTTTGCAATGGAAAAATTTTTCCTTATAGATGTTCTTTTTTTTAATGAACAAATTTTGCAAAAATTTTAAAAGTAAGCAGTTCTTTATTCCAATTAATTTCGTTCCCCACTCCTATGTTCAGTTTTTTCGTAAGTAAACCAGCTGTAAAATGTTATTAAAATACTTATACAGCAGATATTTCATTAAACTTCTAGGAATTTTCTTCCTAGTTATATAGCTTCTTCTGTTATTTTCCTCTAATATTTTCTTCCTACTAGAAAGCTCCATCCAAAGCTGTAGTCAGAATAAGAGGCGTTATAAATTCTTTGGGGAAATTTTTTTGGTATTTGTTTTGAAGTTGTTTTGATTTATTACCTTTTTTTTTAATTTGAGGTTTTCTTTGCATTGGACCCTTGAGGAATACTGCAGAGTACTAAAGGAGAGGGCAGATACTTATGTGGCTTTTAATTTTGACCTCTACTATTCCTAATTAACAGAAGGTCAAGAGAGATGCTTTATAATATAAAGCTTCAGTTACCTGCGGTCTTATATATACACACACACATATGTATATTTAAGATGGTTTTTTTTTCCCCACCCCAAAATGCCTACAGAACAGCCAAACAGGGAAAACAAAATTAATTTCATGTCCAGTTCTCCAGGGGAAACAAATGCTGAAGTATATAAATACAGGAAACTGAAGTTGCATAGTGGGTCAACAGTTCTGAATACAGCACTATTTTCGACTCTGTGATCTTCATGCACTTCCCAAGCTTCTTTCCCAAGGTCAAGCTGCAGCCATCTCCCATCTCCATCTCCAGTGCTAGCAGTCAAGGCAGATTGAGATCTTTGTTCCTTTAGTGCCTTACCTTGGCCTCAGTACAAGAGCTAAACATTCAGTGCCCTCCTTGGAGTAACATCTCCTAGAAATGTCTCCATTATTTTCTTCTGTTAATTCCCTTGAGAGTCCATCCTTAAATGTCTGAACTCCTTGATTTTAGATGCTGATTCTGCCAATCACCCATTCTGTTTATCTCTTCAAGTAAAAGTAAATAACAGTCTTTTCTCACTTGTTGCATGGATATTCGTAAGAAATCAAACAAACTATTTTCCAGTACATCATAAGAGTTTAAAGTAGACAAAATAGCAGAAGACTAAATGATGTATGCAACTGACCAGGGTGAAGGTAAATTTAATAAGTAACTTAACATTTTTTCATTATCCTAGTGAATTTTATGTGATGTGAGCTCCCTCTCAGAGGATAACTTGGATCTGTCCTTGGACCACAAGTTCTGAAGTCTCCACATTTCATTTCAGGTGACATCAGCCTTTCAGAATTAACATATCTTTATCCTTTCCTGGCCTAGAAGCTATCCATATCAGGAGAACACAAAGACATTGCCACACAGCACAAGGCGAGATGCTGTGCATGAAGCAATGATGTTTACCTTGTTTCAACACAGAATAACAGTTCCCAGTTCCCAATAACTTCACACCACACAAGGAAGCAGAACTCTTTGTTGGCCTTAGCTTTCTTAGCTCATGCTAGGTCTCAGATTTCAGTTCTACCCTACAGCTGCTCAGAGCTGGTCAAAATTTGCTGGTAGAATGTGCTCAAGCCTTGCAGCATAAGTTGGTATCTGTAGTATGATAACACCACTGGCTCTTTTTATACCAGTTTGGAACAATATCTAAGAAATTCACTTTCATGAAGAGTATAAACTATTAAATTAAACTCTCTCTTTCTGCAGGATCACAACATTCATTCAAATTCAATTTTTGTGGTTCACTTAAGGGAGCTAGTTGCCTTATTGAAACTGTCCATGGGAGAGAGACATTAATAATCATGTCTAAAGTAAATGATCAAATGAAAGGCCAGCTGAATGAACTATAGAGTTTTCTTTCTGAGAAATATGGCCTGATATTTAGTTTGTATGAGGATATACAAAAAAGGAAAAAAAATCAGAGTCAATGAGGAAACCTTAGGAGAGTCAAGAAACATCTAAATTCTGTGTAGCAAAATAAAACCATAGGATATATGAAAGATTGGCTCTATGTGCCCCAGTATTCCAAATTGTGTGTGAGGAACTCTCAGGGGTTTCATCTGTTTTGTTCTCCTGTCAGATTCTTCAACAGCCTTTGTTTGCACTGTTTTGCTCTTTTATGTCAAGTTTCCTTCTTTATCCTTCTCTTTCTACATCTTCCCTGAAATTTTTCTGCTGGTGTACACAAACAGCATTTCTTATGAGCAAAGGTGATTCAAAAACTCTTGGGCAATTTTAAGCTACCTTAGACAATGATTTCATAAGTTTCAAATTTATACCTGCATGTGGGGAACATGCAGATCAAGGTTAAAGCTAAAAAAGATACCAGAAACATATTCAGAGTAAAAATGACAGCACGTTTCATTGCTATAAATGAAATATATTAATGATTCTTTAAAAATTAACAGCACTATGAATAAAACAAAAGACTAATGTACAAGTGCCATCAATGCTTGTGGGTGTTAGAAAAGCCACCCAACCTCCTGTCAATCCTTCTGAATTCTAACTTTCATCACTGCTTTGTTTTCTTCTTTTATTTCCATTCCTGAGCCAGGGATGATTATACAAATTGAATTATTTTCCCCATAGAGCACTTGTTTGTGAGTCGCTGGCCTGCTCAGCAAGCAAAGTGCTTTGTGTTACCTTGCCTACCAGAAGATTTTCCATTTATCAGTGGCCATAGCTTAGATCAAACACAGTTCCACATAGCTTTGAATTCATTGTCTGTAGTATGTGAGAAGCATGATATCCATGTCTTCAGCTTGTTACTTATCCAGTACTCAGTAACTTACCCCTGGTGCTGAAGCACCTACCTGGATAACCTCAAAAATTATTACAAAAGCTACCCATAGCTGGATATTTGCAATGGTGCTTGGATTCAAAAGCTGCAGTGGAAATGTCTGGGTTTATTAAATTTTAAAACATTTTATTACAGAAATCATAAAGAGGATTTTTGCACACAGCATTTGAAACCACAGCAGAGTTCAAGGTCCACATCCAAGCTGAGACATTTAACTAAACAAGAACAACACAGGTTAGAGCTCTGACGTACACTTGTCATGAAAAAGAAATGTAATTAGAACCAGATAACTATTCTCCAAAACTCAATTCTACTCTACCATGGTTATCTACAACATAAAATTGATTGCCTGCTATGTCCCCTCTTTCATTTGTCACGATTCTTTCATAAAATGCATCTGATGCTTCAGGAAGTAGAAACAGACAACTCCATCTTTATATTTTTTGCCCTACGGACATTTAAAACGATACTCAGTTTCTCATTGAGCACATACTAGAAATTGTCCATTTGGCAGTGGATTACAGGTGTCTTAAACAGCTTTTGATCATCAAAATAAAATTATTTAACTGTATTTAAATTTGTTTCACACTAATGGGATAATGCAAAAGAAGGTCAAAACATGATCATACTTTTAGGAAGCTGTTGACATGGAATCTCTTTAAAAAAATAAAATTACTACTGAGAATAAATGAAGTTATTTATTTATAGTCTAGGAGTTTCTGACCTACACCTGTCTGTCAGAAATACTAAGAGACAAATGTTTATTCATGTCTGTTATACCAATCTACAACGGACAGCCTATAAAGTTCATTTCCCTATTAAAAATGGCTTCAGTAGCCTATCAGAGAACATTGCTAAGCCCAAAATAAGAATAAATTTGTGTAGGATACATGATGAAAGCATTATGAAAACAAGGAATAAAATGTAAATAATTATGTTTCAATCAATTTTGTTAAAAGTGGAAAGACTAGTGATTACATCTGTTAAAGCTGTTCAAAATTCTGTAAAAATTACACCATCTGACAACAGCAGCTCATCCAGGTAATAAGCAAATAAGACAAAATACCTCCCCCACATACTGTTGACCACACAGTAATTATGTAACGAGTCTATACATTAAAATGATCTGTACCTCCCACATAGTTTCAATAGAAATATAGCAAGAAAAAAAATATGCTTTGCCTTCTCATGCTCTTGTAATGATATTTATAAAATAGTCAAGTAATCTTAGGGAGAAAACTGTAGTTATGCTGCAAGCAAGACTGGTTAAGATAAAATTGTTCCCAACATTTAAATCACATGACTTCAGAAACAGTTCTTCCCTGTTTGGCAGCTCAGTGAATATGAGTTACCTCTACTTAGATACTGTGTTGGATGTTTTTTTTCTGAAAAAAATTACCAAGTCAGCCTCAAACAAAACTGAGGACATTGGGACAAAATTAGCTGCTGTGGTGGAGACTGTTCAGGGCAGAAAAGCCAAGAGCATCTGTTCCTGTCACAGCAATTCTATTTGTTCAAGTTTCAGACATAACTGAGAAGTTTCTGAATGCTTAGAAAATTCCATGTGTCTTTCCCCTGATTTTGAGGGGTTGGGGATAAAAGCACTAAGAACGACCCTACATTGTCCAGTGGTAGGAATTTCCTCAGGTGAAGTAGGATGACAAAATAATTTAATCAATCAGGACAATATACTCTCCCAGAAGTATTTCAAGTCAGAGTTACCAGTAATTTTAGCTCATATTGTCAAAAAATAGGAGTTCATATAAAAAAATTGGAAAAATATCACTTTATAAAATCAGACAGAAAAGCATATGGCCACAGTTCTGGTTTTTACAGGTTTAAAATGCAAACCCTGCATACATTGAGTCCATCCAGTAACAGAAGTAATTAAAAGCACTAGTTAATTTCAATCAAAAAAAAAATTCCCAACTCCATACCTCATGCTATTGTCTTAGTAGTGATGTAGCTTTTCTCCTTATGTCATATCACTTCTCTTAAAAAAGTTCCAGGTTGAGTAAGGATTTTCAGTGTAAACAGTTTTCATTAGGAAAGATTTTAATGCTAGGGATCTCAGGTTGTCTCTTCTTTTTCCTTTTTTTCTAATACAATAAGATCTATCACCCATCATGATACTCTGCCAAATTATTCTGGACACAAATACATTGTTGAAGATAATTCAAATTGAAATGTCAGTATTTTATTTCATCAATAGTTTTGACCTAAGCTTTAAATCCCAGAAGAAAAAACGAGAGTGATATTAGATTCCCTGAAATCTAAGTCTACACAGAATCCTGTGGCTATGTGGACATAACCTAGGAGAATAGGATTACAGGAGCCTATACTTCAAGGAAAAAAAAGAAAAACAAACCACATACATTTAAAGTCATACTGATATGAAGTGCAGGTTATTCAAATTTCTCATGGAATTCTCTTCATCTCTCCAGACAATCTGGCACTTCAAAAGAGAGTAACAATTTTACAGGTATTAATACTTATCTGTGAAATAGGACTGAAAAGCCCTTTATTGTTAATTTGTTGTTCAACACTAGAACTCAGTAACGATTACAGGAAAGGTTAAAAACAAGAACACTGTTGTAAAGTGACCCAAATTATCCCAAGGAAGTTATTGTTCATTAATATACTCCAAAAATTAAGAATTTAGAATAAATGATTAGCCACTGAAACCACAGCCTTAGTGGGCAGGAGTCTAATTTCCAGGCACGCTCCTACTTATACATTCCAGACACAGAGTTGGAGGTATTTTTGCCTGTTTGAGCAATCTTTGTCAGAGAAGTATGTCATGCACTGTCTGAAATGGCAGACAAGAATGGATGTTTTCCTGGAAACACTCATCCAACTTGCTCTGTCAGGCTATGGCTCGGGCCACGATGCAGCACCTTATTGCCATGGAGAACAAAAGGTCTGTCCTGTCTTTGGGAATTCTACACAGCAGGTATTTGTAAAGCTCTCAAACCCCACTGAACACAAGTTTTCATGCTCTGAAATAGAAAATTCCCCATTATGAACCTTACTCAAAAAAATGACTGTATTTCCCTCCCAAATTAAGGGAGTTGCATGCTGCAATACATGGAAATTTGAAGAGAGAATGAATTTAAGCAATACAGAAAATAAAACGTAATTAAAATTTTGTTCAGAAGCAGATTGCCATTAAAAAAATTAATTTATCTTCACTCATAACATATGTAAGCAAATTTCACTTTTTAAAACTCATGTTTGCAACTAACATATATCGATGTTACAATCAATAATCTCCTGTTATCTTTACATCAATCATAAAATATCAAAGCATGTGGAAAAGGGCTTTATTTTTAGGTTAAAATATATGTGGCAAAAGCATTTCTGTTTGCCAAGCACGCTCACAAATGCAGGGACACCACACATAAAATCATGCTGCTCCAGCTGACTAAGGTAGGGGAGTCCCACTGATTCCCAGGATTTCTGGACCACAGCAAGAATGAGGCAAAGGGTCCATTAAAAAAAGCATGCAACTGTGTAATTTAAGTCTCCACAGTAATGCTTATGTACAAAATGGCAAAATTAAGTTTGAAGGGCGTTAAGTACCTTTTAAATGCCAAAGCATATGGTAAATCAAAATGGTCATGCAAAACCAGAGGCACCCCTCAGATTTCTGAGGATTTTCACTAACCTTCTTGGGTTATGGAATTATGAATATGCCACGACAGTATAATGACTGCAATTAGTGCTAGCAAGAAACAAAATTATGATTGATAGAACACTGTAATTCTCTTTATATTATATACTCGGTTTACTCCAACAGTCTTTGCTCATGTAAGAGTCCAAATAAAGATCTATGGAATCAGATGAAAAGATAGAAAATTTAACATTCATCTCAGTGGTTTGAGTGTCTTTTAAATCCACACAGCCAGCACTTCTATTTATACACTGTGTAGAACAGCTACAGGCTCACAGAAGCTGCCAAAATTCAATATCTAGAAAAAGGGCACCTAAAACAAAGGAAAAGAAGAATAGCATTTGCTCCCAGAATGATTCAAATTTCAGATTAAAGATGTATATAAATCATATTAAAGAATATTTTTTCCCAGAAAAAACTTGATTGTACATTGAAACAAAGAAAAAGAATTGTCTCTTTCATAGTTACACATTTTCAAAATCTAGAATTCAATGAAATGGATATCCAGGTAGTGTATTTGCATCATATAAGTTTTCAGAAGAGAGATTTGAACATAGTTCAAAGAAAAGTAAAGACAATGATGACCTAAGTTAGTTTCTTAAGACTTGGGGGCTTTTTGCTGTTTTAATAAGCATTTAGTACTGACAAGAAAAAAAAGAAAGGATACTACCCAGATAAATAATAAGAACTGTAATTGCAGAATAGTTCCATTTAGTGGCACTAATTCCAGTACGTGAAAAGTAGCAAGCAAGATTAAAAAGTGTTTTTTTGTCAAAAGGTTTATGTCAGAACCATAAATGACATTCAAATATAGCAGACATTGCCCTAAAAAGGATGATTTCTACCGAGACATTAAAAATATAACAACCAGAAAATAAACACTATGAAAAACAATTTTAAAAATCTGTTTATAATTTTATATATTTTTTTAAATATAAAAATTGCATAAAACATAATAGTTCCTTAAGATTGCATGCAGGCAGAATTTGTGGATTGTTATTTAGCTTATATATTGTTAGTGGTTTTAGTAAGTGTTGTAGTTTCTCTGCCAGCATGCATTTTTGATGACTGACAAATATATCACCATCCCAGTCCTACATTTTGGTTTTATTTTATCAGAAGAGTTTGCTTGCATGATTTTCTACTGTAAAAACTGATATCTGGAGAAAATATGTATAGTGCCACCCTTATTAAAGAAAAACTTATAGCCAGCAGGCACATTGATCAAGAATGAGTTGAGATATATGTGAACAGTCAAAAAAAAAAAAAAAAAAGGTGTTCTTGCTGATTTTGCCTTTGTTGTATTTTAAAGGATGGAAGAACAAAAAAAGATAATTCTCGGGCTAAAGGTATTATGCAAGGATCTATTCGAATTCTGGTTTCTGATCCCACAAACCTACTGACAGACATTGAGGTCAAACAGGCTGCTTTTGAACCTTGCAGTTGGGAGCAAGGCCCATCCCACAGCAATCCAATTCCATGATGGGCCTTTAAAGAGAACCCTGCAGAGTGGGTGACCTACATCCCAACAACAGACGAGTCCATCCACCTTATGAGAGACCAGCAAAATCTACAAAAGCTTTAAATTGGACAGCAAAGCACAAGGTTTCTTTTTCACTTTCAAGGGCAAGCCTTGTAACTTCAAAGCAAGCTCCTTGGTGAGCAGGTTATTCCAAACTTGCCCATCTGTCTGTCCTTTTGACGTCACCCTCTGTCACGTGCCTAGTTCAACACTACTGTGTGTCTGAGCTACCCTGGGGATCACCACATTCAGTGACTATACCAAATTACAGCTGTACTTTGGGTTATACCCAGCCAGTATCACTCAATTTTGTGGTGCAAATACTATTTGAAAGAGATACTGGAAGAAAAAAATGAAGACAAAATCGTGTGCTTTGGTGTGCAGTACAATCAATTAATTGCAAGCACACAGACCCACATGTTGATCACACTGAATATTTGTTTGTTGGTTTTTTATTGAGGAAAAAACTGGGGACAAAATTTGGTGGGGTGGGAGATTTATATTGCATGTTTTGGTTGATTCAATCTATATGGGCTTGATTCTTCCCATTTATTGAACATCCTCTGGAGCAGACAGTTCTGTAAAAGTCTTCCAATGAATGGCAAACAGAGCAAGTCAGATCAGTCTTGTTTTCATGTCTTGTATCTGATAATAAAATCCCAAGTCACCCTCACTGCTATCTTGTACTTCCTGTTAGATGCTCACATGGTGTTAAGCCTTATTATGAAACCTGTCGGACTTTGGACAGATATCCAAGAAGAATTTTTAGATGTAAAGAATTCAGGGAAAAAGAAAAAGACATTAAAGAAGTGTTAATTTTTGCTAGCAAAACCAACATGGAAGCACAAAAACAGTGGAAACAGTAGCTCTGGATTTAGCATATGGCAAAATTCAGCCTTCTCCTAAAGTAGAAAATTCTTGTGATCAAATATTTTACAACTGACACAGAGGACAGAAAGAACAAGGAAAATAAATACATTTTTGCATCAATATTGTAAATTATTGACACAAAGGGACATGGCTCAAACGACTGCCTTAGTTCCTAAGCCTGCACCAGACCATCAGATGACTCCTTTCAGGTGGGAGAAAGTTCCAACATGGGAAGTAAGTAAAGGATTTTATTCTTACACCAACAATAGGAAAAAAAAAATAAAGCTAGTGGTTAAGGGCTAATAAAGGATTTTTTGACACATCTGATTAAAATTAAAACAGACAATCTTAAAAATTGTGTCTATTTACACAAACTAAACTTCCCCTCTCTTCTACACCTATTCAGAGTCTTCCTAACCCAGTACTCTGACTGTATCCTTCCACTTCTTGTGCTGCCTTTATTTTATTTAACAGACCTACTTATCTTTATTTCAAACATATTTCTGGTATACCAGCAAAGGAAAGTCAACAGGGAAAGTCTAGATAAATTGCAGCCAGACCAGAGATAGCATGAGGCCTCTATCTACAGAATCAGTCACTACAGCTGCCTATCTCTCTAGCAGTTCCCAGGCAAAGAGAAGCTATATCAGCTCCTGTGCATCTCTAATGAAATGTATACAGAAGGGAATAAAGCAGCATTGGTTGGAGACAGGTAAATCAGTGGTCCTGGAACGAGCTCTTAAAATGTATCTGAGGAGGTAGATAAGAAAGAACTAATATGGAAGAGGAATTCAAGGGACTGGTGTTTGCCCTAGGTACAATGCAGTAACTCCAAAGCCATAATTAATACATGTATATTCATTTTAGTCATGCTTAAGAAGGACTGTTTTAAGCACACTGCACACAACAGAGATAAGCACACTGCAGCCACAATAAAGTTAGCTGGGTGACCTTAAACCCTACTGTGACTTGCAAATGTTCTGACTCCTGTGGATGCACATCCGTCGTGAAACCACTTACTCTGTCAATCACGGCAGGGTAACTACTCTGTCTATAGCTACAGCCTGCTGAAACAAAACTCTTAAATGAATTCACTTTTCTGATGAAGCATCATGGAGGGCACCTTGAACTTAATGGCAGTTTGGTTGTGCTTGCAAAGTGTGAAGAAAGTGCAAGTCTCTGAGCTAATATAGCTCAAAGATTAATTTCTAGCCTTAATGATTTTGTGAAACAGCCTTTAGAAATCATTGTGATCATACCAATTAGCTATAAAGTCCTTGTAACAATGTGCCTCCTCTTTCACAAAATACTTCTTAAGCTGCAATGAGGTCTTATTTTTATTAATGTGTATTTTGGTAAGCATATCAATAAAGTCTTTGTTAAGAGCATACTTGTGTGAATTTTACCAGACTACAGCATTTCCAAGAGACTAAATTTAACAGCAGTACAGTATCTAAGGATCTGAAATATCATTCAAAATAAAAAGAAAGTGCTGAACTATTCAAATATATATCCTTTACCTCTTTCTTTTCTGGTAGAGTGGGATAAAAAATAGATTCCGCACATATTTAGATTTAAGGAAAGCTACATAAGATGCAGCAAAAATAGAAATGGACTATTAAAAAAAGAAAAAATGAACAGAAATGTATGGTAATACTTACAGTGACAGGGAAAGTAGAGAGCTTCTGTATACATGGTCAGAAGTATGAATTTATTTTCATATTTTAGAATATACGTATGTATTCTAGAATAACAGCACTTGCTATGATACTTTTCCCTTTTAAGAACATACTGAGCTGTTTGGAGGTTTTTACCTTGGTTTTGCTGCATTTAAAGGCTTCCCTTGCTCCTACAATGCATAAAGGTCAGCAACACAAACACTTACTTGTGTACACATGCAACAATGATAGATGAAACACAGCATCTGGACATATTTAATTCAGAAATCACTGAACCAAAGGAATTGGAAATCAAAGCCAAGAGAACAAGCAACAGTAACTGTCATGGTCTGACGGGGATAGCATCAACAACATACACTGCACTCCCCCTAAGGCACACTTAGACAAGGACAAAATCCTGACAACATTTGGTAGGGGAACAGCAGGGTCCTCAGACCCAGTTTGGCAAAGCTGCTAGCCACAGAGCTGACAACATCTCTTAAATGATGGCTCTTGTGTCAGAAGGCAGCGCTTGGGGCAGTCCAGAGCAGGGCTGGCAGCACCCCTCACAGAGCTGAGGCACACACTGCTACCAGCAGCCTCAGCAGCGCCTGCATCCAGCTGCTCATGGCTTCTGCAGGATTGCAACACAATACTCACTTGGGCAGAGAGAAACATAACGAGGTTCAACAAGGTTCAACAAGGCCAGGTCCTGCACTCAGGGAGCAATAACCTCAAGTAGCAGCACAGGCTGGGGCTGACCTGCTAGAGAGCAGCTCTGCTGGGAGGACATGGAGCTTTGGTGGGTGACAAGCTGACCAAAAGCCAGCAGGGCCCTTGTGGCCAGGAGGGCCAAAGGTATCCTGGAATGCATTGGGAAGAGTGTGGCTGGCAGGGCAAGGGAGGTGATCCTTCCGCTCTGCTCAGCCCGCCTGGGGTCACATCTGGCATGCTGTGTCTAGTTCTGGATTCCATAGTTCAAGAAATACATGGAACTACTGGAGAAGGCCCAACAGAGGCCACAAAGATGATGAGGGGTCTGGAACATACCTTACAAGCAGAGACTGTGGGAGCTGGGCCTGTTTAGTCTGGAGAAGACTGAGAGGCAATGTCATTAATGCATATAAATATCTCAAAGGTGAGTGCCAGTAGGTTGATGCCAGACCCTTCAGTGGTGACCAGCAACAGAGCACAGAGCTGTGGCCATAAACTAAAACACAAGTAGTTCCACCTCAACATGAGGAAGAACTTTTTTACTTTGAGGGTGACAGAGCACTGGAACAAGCTGTCGAAGAAGGTCATAGTCTCCCTCTCTGGAGACATTCCAAACCCTGGACACGTTACTGCTCAAGGTGACCCTGCCTTGGCAGGGGCGTTGGAGCAGATGATATCCAGAGGTTCCCTCAAACCTAACTATTCTGCAATTCCTTTCTGTGAGTGTGTGAATTTTTATTTGCATTTCACTGAGTTTAATAAAATTACCCGTGGCTTTTTAGTAATAGCTATCACTTTTTAGTGATATCACTCCCTCTTATATGCTGTTGAAAGTTTTTCCTTGGTGTTTTGCTTAAAGACTTCTGGCAAAGATCAGCTGAAATGACTTTTCAAAGTGAAAGATCAGCCTATTCCTGTCTTAGGTAAAAGTATTTTGCAATAGTTGGGATTTGAACAGAAGTTTTCCTCCGGTACAAAACCCTAAAATATTAACCAAGGTAAAAAAAAAAAAAAGGAGAGCACAAAGTATTCCATTGCCATGCATATGAAAAGCTCTATGTAGCATGTATGTGTCTGTTTATAAACATATATATGTTTATGCATCTATAAGAAATCTTAAATGTTATGATTCACAACAGAGTTGATTTTCTGAACTACATCTGCTTTCAAGACTCACTTAGTGAAGTGTCTGGAAAAAGGTCAGTCTGAAATAATTCTTGTCCCAATACTACCATGTACAGATTACAGTTGCTATTTACTGTTAATCACAATTGCACTGTGTCTAGCTGAGATAGAGTTAATTTTCTCTACCAGTCAGTTTGAAGAAGTGCTGTGTTTTGGATTGAGTGTGAGAACAGTGCTGATAACACACTAATGTTGTTGCTGAGATGTGCTTGCATAGCACCAAGTCCCTCCCAGTTTCTCATTCCACACTCCCAGAGAAAACATCTAGGGGTACACAAGAGGCTGGGAGGGAAAGCAACCAGGAAGATTATTTGAATTAACTGAAGAGATGAAATGTCATAATCAGTGATAGGAGGGGAAAATCAAGGGATTTAGGCAGGTTAGCCATCTTTTGCTTGGAAACTGTCTGGACATGGGTCTATTTATGGGAGGTGGTGGTAATTTGCACAATTTTTATTTTATTTTTGTTCTCTTATTTTTCCTTCACTTATCAATCCATTTTATCTTGACCCACAAGTTTTCTTGCTTTTACTCTTCCTTTCCTCTGCCCCCGTTCCACTGGGCAGGAGGAGGAGGAGGGAGAGAACAGCTATGTTGTACTTAGCTCTCTACCAGGATTAACCCACAGCAACAGACTTACTAAAACTAATTTTATTTTGCAGCTAGTGAAAATTATTGTGTTCCCTGGTTTAACCAAAGTAACACATCTAAATTTCTCATTATTTTCTGCTATAAAGTTGATATCTACGAATGATTATTTTCTATTCAGTTTTCATTAAATATTTTTTGTTCTTTTAGACCTTCTAATACTCTAACTTTTGAAAAAGATTCGTAGAATGGTTAGTGTTGGAAGGGACTGTAAAGATCATCTAGTTCCAACCCTTCTTATTTCCACCTCTTCCCACTAAGGCTGTGAAAGAAGTGCACAAGATAGTTCTTCTGGCATATTTTCAAGATAATACAGGTGTGCAACAAGGAAACGCCAAACATGTTTTCATCTGGAGTAGGGGCTGCTGCCACTGCTTACACAACATGAGAGACTTGAACATCCCAGGGTGGGTCTATGATAAGAGACAAAATAAGGAGGCTGTAGACCAGGCCCACAGTCCACATTCACAACTGTGCTTTACACATGCATTTTTCAGAAGTTTATATACATGTCTATGTTTAAGTACTAAATATAGTTCCATAATACATATGTTGCACACTGTAAACCCCCCTCCCCTCCCACCCTCCACCCCACTCCCTCCCCCACTCATGGAGAAAGCACTCTGGTAATAAACAGCTTTAAATTTTCAAAACTCTGGCTGCTGCCTGAAGCACACTTTGTGGTGAGCAAATTTGTCTGAATCCAGCATCTTTGACACTGCAAATCTTTGATTGTACAGATGCAAGGATTACTTGAGCTCTCTGAATGTGAATCTTCTTCAAACATTGACTCTGGCCTCAAGTGTTCAAATCTACACCAGTTTTCTATCATAAATCTGTTCAGACTTGCAGGAAAATAATGTAGGTAAATATATTTGTCCCTAAACTTTCTTATTCTTAGTCATAGTGCAATGGGTAGTGCCCTAGAAACCTAAGAAACTTCCCCTGTGCATTGCCACTATTTGTACTTAACACAAGATGGCTTTTACGAGAGTTTGAATGAAGAGTTTATAAACCAAACCTCATTATCCACTGTTTTCAATTGAATTTTCAGTAAATATTTTTTTGTTTGTTTTAATTCCTCTAATAATGCTAATCTTTGAAAGAAACTTCTATTTTTTAATTTTGGAGTTTTTAATAAGAATAGGTGCCGATACATTAAGACACAAACCTTTTTCACCTAGATTGGACGCTGCAAAGTAAATGCAAAAATTAACCAATGTGAAGATTCAACACCACATTCTCTCAGCATCTCCCATTTTCTGTGTCTGCTGTCTGGGATGTTTGTGTAATCCAGTTATGAAACAAGATTTTGGGCTTTGAAGTGTGTAGCCTTAAAATAACTTTGAAGATATGGAACAGGAAGTAACAAAGTCCATTTGCTATGAGGAATAGACCAGGTTAATACTTTGCATGACCAAAGCATCACGACTCCATAAAACCAGTTTGCTTTTTCTACTGTGGTTCACAGCTCACCTGATTTCACTAAGTTTTATACGGTAAAAAGTTGAGCTTAAGGATTATTCAACAGTCAGATTCTCTTGGCTAGCATTTCTAAAATCAAAGGATGTCACTGCTTCACTCTGACATCAGAATGTTATTACAATTGCATAAATTTTATGTAATGTTTTAAAAATAAATTTTATGTTTTGTTTTAAAAATAAATTTCAGACCATGTGCCAAAATATAAGAGGGTAATTGTGAGTAAAAATCTCTTCAAAATCTCTATAATTAATAAGACATATGCAAACTTAGAAATTTTGTGCCGATTCCAGAAAACAACATGAAAGTCGGTTCAAGGGAAAACTCATTGTTTTAGCATACACACCTTAAAAATTCTACAGTGCTTTTGTTTTCATTATCAAAAATTGTCACATTACATATAAAATATCAAGAGTTCATCAAAAATCAAATTCTGTAGTTTTCAGTAATATTTTCCTTTTTTTATCTCTTTTTTTTTTTTTAATTGAAATACTCCAGACTCTCCTCCTGAAAGTCACAGTTTTTTTGAGGCCTTGATTTCCCTGTGCACACTGAAGATTTATTCAAGGGGGTATTTTCCATTCAGTACTACTTACAGCCAATATTCAAAAATTCAATATGGACTCAAGAATTTAGGATTTAGCAGACCAAAAGCCTTCCAAGCAAGTGCACTCAGTTATTTTTGTGTTTCCAGGAGTAGGTATGTTCATAGAGCAAAATAAAAGCTCCTACATATACCTCTGAGGAAAAGGAAGGTAATGTAGCTACACAAGCACAGAGCTGGAATTGTAAGTTTATTTACAGTTTTCTAAGGTTCTCTTAGAAATTGAACTCCATGTGGTGTTACATGGTGTTGTGTGTTATACACCTGTCATAAAATACTTAATTTGGTGTTGTACACAAAGCATTATCTTGAGGAACAGGCAGGTTAAGAAGAATCCCTCATTTCCCAGAAAATAAGCATTATTGCTATTATCAGCATTCCCCAGAAGTGGGACCTAGTCCTTTTTATACTCAGTCCAGATAAAGAGGCACAGCCTTATATTTGTTTTTGCTGAAAGGCTGACATCCACTTTAAATTCTTCATGTAGCACACACAATTTAAAATACATTTTCCGGTGTGCAAGAAATAATTCAAAATTGAATAGAAATGAGAGCAAAGGATGTATCTGACTCTGGCCTAGCTGTGTGGTACAATTTTGGAAGAACGAGGTTAAAGGTCCTCACTCCTCATCCAAGAATTTTATAGGTATTCAGTGAGCATTACACATCATACAATCACACTCTGAAAACTTGTACTTATAATCCATCCCAAATTTCTTAAATATGACTGTCTGTTTCTGTAGGTTCAAACAAAACCCTTAAGAACTAGTAACTCACCCAAAGCACAGTGCTTATTCAGTTCCTCTCTGAAGGCTAATGACACAGGCAAAGGTCCCATTGAAAATAGAAGAAAGAAAAAAGAAACGATAGGCACTGTTTTAGTAACATGGGCAGAGCTCAGACCTATGGTGCTTTCCACCTTTTTAGAAAATTGTAGCTGTCTGGCACAACCATATCCTCTTCTTTCACATTGAGCCACTTTTGATAAGTATTTAGAGATGCAGTACGAGTTACAAAAATGAGCTTCTCCTCTGCACCCTGGCCTGACCAAGAACAGCCACCAGACTGCTCACAAGCACTCTCTAACCTGTTTATATGACAGATTACTTAGACTTTGACACTCCTTTTCTAACAAACCAGCAGTGGCACAACATTTTCCCATCAAACGACATCAGCTCTGTAAGAAGTAATTATCTTCTCCAGTGATGTATCTAACCCTTCACCAGTTATGTTACAGCCATAAACAAAGGTTCTTTTAACACTTGTATCACTTCAGCAAGTGAAATTATCTGAAACTCAGTAGTGGTTGAGTTCTTCCTTCCAATCCTGTACATATCTGCCTCTCCGAGCCAGCTCTGTGTAAAAATCACTGGATACTGAGACAAGTCCCTTATGTCAGAAATATTAGATATGAAGCTGACCTATTATGATAACAGATGAGAGGACTTAAAAAGCAGTAATGGTCAAAGGCAGTTTAAAAAAAGAAGCCAGAGAAGATTTAGACTTCTGGCTATATGTTATCAGTGAAACTACTTTGGGACTCATGGTGCCTTTAGCTGAATCAGTGAAGCTGATCCTCTGTCTCACTGGAATAAATGTAAGCCAGGAAGCCCTCAGCTGTATTTTCAGTCAATGACATTTCATTTCATATTGGTCAAGATTTAACCTTTAATGATTTTTCTGATTAGACGTGTTTGCTGAGTCACTGCTTTGGATAAATGCTGAAGAAACCTCTAGCAGAAACAGTATAATGCCACTGAGATAATCTTTGCCCTGTAACCCCTACCCAACCAATAATTCTCTGTAGTGTTTGTGATTTGTAGCCCAGGAATAGTCAAGTCTTCATTTACTTCATGCATATGCACGAAATTAAGCTGTTTCCCTCCCACCCATATGGTGGTCTGATATGCACAGATGTTATTACAGAGTTCTGTGCCACATAAAATCCCAGCTGTAATATTACCAAAAGAAAAAAAAAAAAAAAAAGCCAGGATAAAAAGCTCTTTTTTACTGTTGTGCTCTTTCAAAAAGGCAAAACAATAGAAAATAAGCCCATAAGGAACTGCATAAACATAAACAGACCCATACAACATCTAACATCGACACAGATCAGGGAGTGAATGTGGAAGACAAAAGAAAAGAAGGATTAGTATTAAATTATTTCAGACAGTGATAATAATTAATTTTAAAAATGCTTATCTTTATAAAATAGCAGTTCACAAAAATAACTTTGACAGTCCTCTAAAACACAAGCAAGCTCTTATTTCCTAAAGTTTCTCAAAATCCTAGGTTGCAGTATTTTTTAAACTGGATTGAAGGACTGTAAATTTCAGAAACTCTGTGTTCTATAGGTCAAAGTAACTAATTGTGAAAATATCTTTTTTGTAAATCCCTTTGATATTTTGCAACTAACAGGTGCCTTCCCCTTTTTGATCAAATATCCATCCTCTCTATAACATTCACAGTAAGTCTAAAGCCATGGCTCCTTAGCCTGAGTTCATCTCAGAAGAAGTTAGTTTTCTATTCAAAACTGATTTTAATTTTGTTACGTTGGTATTTTCATCAAATCTTGCAAATCACTGCCTATAGTTGCTGATAGCCTGAAGAATTGCACAGCACCCATGCTAGATTCTCAAAATTTACTCTAGTCATCTGCACAATTTGGTACCCTAATGACAGTAGTGCCAATGTGGTTTTGGTGTGTTTTTTTTTTCTTTTGTTTTCCTGTTTGGTGTTTTTATGGTTTATTTAGAGACCTAAAATTAAAAATGTTGTTTGTTTTGTAATAGAAATTGTAATTATTCAACTGGTATGTGGCTGCTGGGCATCAAGTCAATAAAAGCAAAGTACTTACACCTCAGATGTGCATGTGCAGACTCTTGGGATTCTTTTTCAGTGACTTATGCAGTAGCAAGTTTTAGAAAACAGCAGAAATACACCCAAAGCTGGATCACCCACTGTTGTGAATGAGTGTTCTAAGGTTGCTCAAAGAATCACTGGCAAAGGTATCATCAAAAGCAGGTTTAATATAAAAGCAAAAGCGTGACAAAAATCATTGGTGAGGTTCAACCAGGTGGTTAAAGCACACAGAGAAAAATCAGACTAAAATCAAAAATCAATCAATCAAAACCCAAAGTCAACACAAAGATTATCTATATGGAGGCTGCAGTGGAGGGGAATGTGAGGAAAGAGTAAGGATAGGGAAGGGTAAGGATAAAAAGAAATAAGGGACACCTACCTGTTCAGTCACAAGGTGGAACCACCACCCCCAGCCTCTGCCAAACTTAGCCCAGGATTAACCAGCAGTTTAGGCCTAAAAGTTTAACAGCACTTAATCTTAACAGCACTGAATCAATACCTTAAATTATATAATTTAACAATATATTCTATGGAATTTCCTGTAAGCACAAGTAGTAGTCATTTATAGACCTGACCTTATGAATATAATGTACTTAAGCATCTCAGAGAGCAACATTCACAGCACACTTGCTGTAGCACACTCCCACTTGCACACACACAGACCTAAAGAGAACACACAAGGTATATTGCTGCGAAAAATTCCCCTTAGGCTAAGTGGAAAACTCACATCAAATGGCTTTTCACCTTCTCAGTGGGCAAGAGGTTGAGCCTTGGGGAGTGTGGGGATATCAGCCCCTGTATCCCAGGAGAGCTCCAAGAGTCTCGCTTAGGACCACTGCTTACATGGCTTTAACCATAATAATTTTCCATCCTGGCTGCAATTTGGGTTGGTAACTTTCTTTGAAAGTTTGATAACAAAAATGTTGTTCCACTTGTGTTGTTATTCAGGAAAGAAAACTAACTTTCCAAAGGTTTTGGTTAAAACCCAGGAGCTTGTTAGACAGCATAAAGTCCTGTGGGTAGAATGTGTTACTGATAAGCTTGAGAGAAGCTGACCCCAAGTGCTGTTTATCAGGGTCAAAGACTAATGAACATTTCTGGGATCACAGTGCTGCCCTAGGGTGGGGAAGGGAATATTCACCCCCACACCCTCTTATACTACAGTCCCAGAGAAGGGGGTGGGGCTGCCCCTAACTCTGTGTGCATCTGTGTATATGTGTGCACCTGTGTGTGGGAGACAAGGAACTCTTTGGGAATTGGGTGTTTATTAACATCTTGTAAGCAGCCAGGATGGAAAGTTTATTCCTTCTGTAGCTCATATTGATCCTAAAGGCATAGCTCACTGTTTGCCAGCTAATTGCACGTCATTAGTAAATCAATAAAACCACTTTGATCCTGGTTTGCTTTAATTATGTAAAATGAGCAGCTTTTCCCTGTGATAGCTGAGCTACAGTGTCTTAAACCCACATATTTGAGGATCAGTTAAGAAGTCCTAAAGATAAAAAGGAAATTCAAACTGAGGCAAAAAGTCTAGACTAAGTATTTTGGACACATACATCATTGTTCTCTAAATAGATTTTCTTTTTCCTAGAGACATTTCCTAGAGACAGAGCCTGCTACTGAAGCCTACAATGTTCTTGTTGTAAAGTCATAAAAATATAAACCAGAAGCTTACCCTATGGTTTTGGAGTAAAAATAAAACTTTTGAATTAATGAAGAAAGAAGTATGGAGTCCTAATCTTGAAACTGCTACCCTTACTACAAGTTAGAAAATGAATCCCGTAAAAGCAAGAACCAAACCAAATCAAATAAACCTAAACAGAGAGAATAAACTTTGCAATTAATGGTTCCTAAGATCAGGATTTTTAAACTTCATGACACTGTAAGAAATTAGATTTCTGAAATAAGGTTACGTAGAACAAGATGTGGCAAAGAAAATTCAGGGGCTTGGAGCTGCCGAAGTTCCAACCATATTCCCACTCCATTTCCCACTCTCAGGAGAAGGATGAACTGTTTCGGCTGAAGTCAGGCTAAGGAAAATCAAAAGTAATGCTGCAATTTTTACCCTATTTTTCTCCTGAATAACTGTCTTTTAACTTGTGACCCCTTAACCACATGGTAAAATAACCTTACCTTATGATAAATTGCTAAAATTTCTAGGATAAAGGAACATGGTAATATGAACATAATTATTTTTGACTATTCATCATTTCCTGTAGGGACTCAGATGTTATATGGCTGCACTATTGTGTGAGTCCTACTGAACTGTAATCCTCTGAGCAATGCTCAGCTGTAACTCTAGATGTGCACAGTTCCTTTGTTACTATTCTGTAGTGTTTGAGAGAACGCAATTCATACATTTTGTGTGCCAAAATATGTATAACCAAGAGGACATTTGCTCCAGAGTTACTGTAACATAATGTATTCTAATAAGTCAACTAAACCAATTCACAACCCTCAGATGCAAAAGTCTTTGTTTTTTCACTATCACAAAACTTTTCACTGGACTCCTTCAGTTTCATAACCTGTGGGGGTGGGTCTGCAAAGATACATGGAACATCTGAACTCTGGAAACAACACTTGCATCTTCAAAGAAGTAATAAAGTCCATGAGTTACCAAGAGGGATGTATAAACAACCTCACAGGTAAGATGGGAAAGATTAGTGTTTGGAAAATAAAGGACTCTAAGAAGAAAATGCGTTGTGTTGTTTCATCATAGAGATCACCAGTGAGAGCAACTGCTGCTAAAATACACAGACCAAGAGAAACACTTGTTTTATTATTAAATTTTAATGTAAATTAATTTAGTAAGTTATCCTTCTACTTTTTCATCACTCTGATTTAAATAAAGTTTTAGCCGTCAAAATCCATCCATAATTTTAAGATGTTCTACACCTAAAGATGTGATGCTTGGTATAACACGACCCTGGGTCACTCTTGCAGAATCTATTTCTCCAGAACATTCTTCCTGGAAATCCTCTGCATTAACAAAAAGTGTTACTCCTGCAGAATATGCACAGGCTGGAAAACAGAAGGCAAAAGTCCACCATGGTTTCCTTTCCTACTTTTATCACATGGGATAGCTGCCTATTATCCTACCAATTGCATCTCAGAGGGGTTCCATAGCTCAAAAGCTGTAAGTAATGGAAGAAAGTGTTCCTGAGACTTGGTACCTCTTGTGAGAAGTCAGCCAGGAAGATGAATGGAGAAGCAAAGATCAGCTGATCTCTGATTCCTTCTTGAAACAACTGGCTGAGATTGAGGTGTTCACACTGAGCGTGAACTGTCCAGCTCTAAAAAATCCCAAACATTCTGTTCCAGGCACCACCAATAACATGAAGTTATCCACAACTTCAGTAACAGGAAATTTAAAAAGTAATGAAAGCTCACAGTGTATGGCACAGAAAACCCCAGAATACCACAGTCTGAAAAGGCCAACAAGCCAAACAATAGTTTAACCCCCTTCCTTCACATCATGACTTTGAATGGAATGAGAAGAATTCCAACTCAATAATATGATAATTTCTCTATTATGCCCAAATATAAATGGGTGAACAATCTAGAATACCCTGGATATTTTCATAAACCTAGTTTTAAATGTACAAAAGGAAGAATAGGAGAAGGATATCCACACTAAATTGATTCTCTTAAGAATTTACAATAAAGAAAGATTTTTCTGAAATACAAAATGATTACCAAGAGACAAAACTTCATCAAATATACATCCTGCTCAGAAAAGAAAATTGTTGTCTTCCAAAGGGGAATAAAATAAAAAAACCCAACAAACAACAAAAAAACGTAATGCAAAATAGAAAACTATTTAGCTGAATCAGGTACTTCTCATACCTTAAAACAACTTCAAAATAACAAACATAGCTATATGGTTATCTCTTTCTGATACTTTTAGTCTCACTTCCATTTAAAAAAAAAAACAGAAAATGAAAATTATAAACCCAACTCTCCAATTGCATTATCAGAGCAAGATGTTTTAAATTTAAAGATGTATTTTCAATCTCTTCTAAAAAATAATACGTTCAATCTTTTGAAATAAATATTGAAACCCAGACAAAAGAAATTAAAAAGCACCAGGTGAAAGATAAAAAAAATGAATCTGATGAGAACACGGAAGATTGCAAGCATAGCCTGGACCAGTCAATGGGATCAGTGAGGTGAAAGACAATCTCATTAAAAATCCCTAGTCCCCTCTAAGGATTTATGTCAGATTTGGACAGGTTGCTTAAATAAGTCATGCCTCAGTTCTCCACTCCTTAAATGAGAAAATAAATGCCTTCATTTTAGGAATTAAATAAGTTAGGATAATATCATTAATACTGTTGAAGTACTTGGAAGCTACCAAGCTACCCAAAGTATTTCTGTCTTTAAGCAAAGCAGCCCATCACAATGCAATACAAATTACCTGCTGTGACAACAGGAGAATGGGGAATAATGAACACAGAACTGGGGACTAACTGCTCTGGCAGTAAATACAACTAAATCAGCTAAATAAATAACAACAACAACGACAAAAAAAAAGTGTATAAATCAGAAAGCAAAGTGTGCAGGCATCATTTGGAGATACATTAAAATTCCACTACCCACATCTTCCTCCTCCCTTCCTCCAAAATTGTCTTAGAGCACAGGCACACTGACACTTCCAGTCATGAGGCAGACTCATGTATCTCATGACTACAACCTACATATGAAAATAAAAGCAAATATATGTACTTTACTACTTATCATAGTACTGTAAGAGTAAAAAGCACTCAGATTTGTCAGAGAAATGGCATATTTGATTCCATAAATCACAGAAAGCAAAGGTAGAATCAGTCTCATTTGTGTGTTGGCTTCTTTGTGCCACCCAGTGGTTTAGACTACTACACCCTTCAGAACAGGTGAAGAACCATCTGTTGGTGAATGATAAACAATTTGGGGTCTATTTCAAATAAATAACTGAATAAATAACCTGAGAGGCATAATAGAAAGTAACCTCAAGGTTACCTCTGGAGGAGAGCTTAAGGCATGTTGCATATATGTCTTGACTGTGTTATTTCAGGAACAAAGGACAGATCAACACATCACTTACTTCTTAGAGCCCTTGTATTACATTTTTATTCCATACTAAATTGGGGAAACTTAGTATTTCAAGAAAGAAAGTGATATTACAGATGCCTTACATACATCACTTCCCATAGGCAGTTTGAGACAGTGTGTCAGAAGTATAGACCTAGAGAAGATGACAAAAACCAACAGTTATGTACAAAAAAGAAAAAAAAGTTCTCGTCTGTTAGTGCACATTATACTGCAAATATTAATACAGCCATGGTTTAAGAGTGACTGTCAGATTTCCACATAATGCTTTGGCCTACTTTCTAAAGAACTTTATCTGGCCACAGAGAGACTGGGATTTGAGCTGTCTTGAAAATCTGACTCAATATGGTTGCTCTCAGAGAGAAAAACATAAACAGAATTAGCTTATTTACAGTCTGAAACAAACTGCAATCAAATACAAAGTGAGAAATCTATTCATTACATCTGAGCTTCATCCACTTTCATTACATCTGAATTTACCTAATTTCTTGTATAATTCCATTGTTCAAAGGTAAGTAGATTTAAAAGGTTGAAATATAAGCATTAAGAAAGGCAAAGACTTTTATGCTATAAATAAGAAAAATCCAATGGAGAGCTACGTCAGACCCAATTTTTCATATACATTAGAAAATTGCTTTCATCTGTTGTTTAAAAAAAAAAAAAAAGCTGATAAGTTTGTTTCCTAATTATAGTTAGATAATGGAATAGATATTGGGTTTTTTTTGCTTTTCATTGTTATAGTCAAGAAAATCTTTCCTTAGCAATGCTGTGCATGTACCAGGGCAAACAAATAGCACAGAATACTGCTCAGGTTTTTTGCTATCTGAAGCAGCACTCCCTTAAGCTCCAGACACAGTCTCAAGAAATGGTTGAAGCCAGTGCTTCTTTATTTGTGTTTTGTGGAAGAGTCAATTGATTGATAAACATAGCAGGCCTGCAGAAAGTAAAGATACAACACAAACTTACTATTTACACTCCAGAGAGTTTTAAAATATTTAACATATCTCGTGTTGTTATTTTATGCAGAAGTAGGAGTAATTGAAGTGTCAGTAAATGAGGGGGCTCATCTGATAAAGTGGCAGCATGAATAGAAACACAAACAAACAATTAGAGGCTACTAATATTCTGTTGGTTTTAGTGAACTCATTTGTATTTTTGATGTATTTCATGCCCATTTTAGGCCCTATTTTTCATAAACAGTAAATCTGGCCCCAGCTCTAACTCTGAATGCAGCCTATTCTGGTTGTTAACTATATAGCCTTTTCTTCTGCTCAAGAAAGCAAGAGTGAAGACACAAGTGAGTAGTCTTTTCACAGTTTAATTGAATCAAATTCTCCTTAATTCAAGTCCTTTGTCACAGTTGCACTAATTAACTCCAGAAAAAGACACAAAGAAGAAGTGGAAAAAACAATTTGGTGGTACAGAAGCTAAACACAAGTCTAAGTTTTCCCTGCTTTTCCTCTAAGCTGTGTTTGTCTCTTTCTCCTCCGCTGTCTCTGCACCCACTCTTGTTGGCTAGCCCAAAAGGATTTCTCAGTACAGCTGTTGGTTTGCAGGACTAGGAACAGACACATTAACTTGTCAGCAATAGTTTCCACAGATTCCTCCTGCAGTAGGTTTTAAATGCACAGACTCTGTGAGTTACTATCCCCAAATATAACTGCACTGCTGTTAGGCTGATCTGTACTTGTCTGATGTCTCCAGAATTGTTTCAACTCAGGGAATTTTTTTCCTCTTTGCCAAAGTAGCAACCAACAAGTAAATGTTAGTATTTTTAATTTCTCTTGCAATCCCTTATACACTTATATGTGTTATTATAATCTGGGATACCTTTGATTGCCTTGCTCATCTCAGATGGAGTGATTCATTATGAGTACATAAATTTATGTGAGTACCTTGCCATGTTGTAACTGGGGATGTGTTACCAGTCAGAGGCATCAGGCTTGGTTGTGACTCTTTTTCATTAAACATTTCTGGGTTTTGCAGTTTAGAGATTAATAAACTGCAAAGATCGTTATTGCAGTCTACTGACTTCTACATTTTTTCAAAAGCTGTAATATATATAATTGAATTCAGAATAATTTCCTACTAATTCTATAGTTTGTAGCTGTAACTAAGTTCTAGTCAAGTCAAGGCCTACTGTCTTCATTTACTCTTAAAATTAGGATATAATAAACAACCTCATGAAATACACATAATTGCCTTTATAAACTTAGTTCCTTATTAGTGAGAACTGGAGCCTCAGGCAAAGCATGCACTTGTCTGTAGTCTTAATCCAAACTACATTTCAAATACTTTAAACAATAAGTGGGACAAATGTAGCAAGAGCTAATAAAACCTCTCTGTAACACAAAATTATTTGAAACTGTTGGCTGATATCTACTATGTCCTAAGGTATCTCTACAGAATAACATAATTATTAGAAATTAATAAATCACATTGATTTCTTCTTAAAAGCTTATGGGCTTGTATTAACAGAAATTCTATAAATAGGTTCTCCCTCACATACTGCCTCTTTCATAAGTTGATTAACTTATTATCTTGTCTACACAGAACCCTCACTTGAATTTCTATTTTTTTCTTTTATGATTCTCGCAGCTCCAGAAGTATCCCTTTCGTACACTACTGAAGGTTAAAATATTATTTTTAAAACTTGGTAACACAATAAATTGAGTTTTCACATTGTAAAAGGCCACACTTCCTGGAATTGAAACTTTTTACTTTTGCCTTTTACTTTCCAGGAAGGCAAATCATTACACTGAGTCAACATGCAGTGCATTCACAGATTCCTTGTCTCTTGCATTAGTGATGTTCTCTCCTAAATGAAAGCACAAAAGCTCAGTGCTGGAAATTTCTATGAAGAATACTCCCATAGAGGGGAAGTGGAGGGACAGGTACAGATCTCCTCACTCTCACGATGGGACTCGAGCAGCTGGACTCGATGACCCCTGTGTGTCCCTTCCAACTCAGTTTATTCTATGATTCTGTGATTCTGTGACATGAACCTGAATTAGGAGAGGTTTGGTTTGGATATCAGAAGAAAGTTTTTTACCCAAAGGGTGGTTGGGCACTGAAACAGGCTGCCCAGGGCAGTGATCACAGCCCCAAACCCAACAGAGCTCAAGAAGGGTTTGGACAATGCTCTGAGACACGTGATGGGATTGTTGGGCTGTTGTGTGCAGCGCCAGGAGCTGGACTCGGTGATGCTTGTGCATCCCTTCCAACTCATCATATTCTGTGATTCTATGATATTTGCCACTGCTGTGTCAGGTCCCAGGGGTTTCTGGGCTGTTCTTGCCCTGAACTGGGTTCCCCAGGTGCCCCATAGCCCACCCAGTCTCAGCTCCATCTCTGGGAATGCTGTTAGGGAAGGGGCTGGCAGATCTAGGTAGCTACTGTTGGATGAAGAGCCTCCAGAAATACTGGGTTTCTGCAGGACAGCAAACCTTCCCTACGTCTGGGTTTTTGGTGCCTGTCACTCTGACCACCCCAGTCTCACACAGGGCTGTGCCCTGCCACTCTGTCACTGTGGGCAACCTACATTAGGTCCCCCTGGAGAGTATCCCACTCTCCACTGCTCCCTGATTGTATCCTCCCAACCCAAGTATTTCTCTGCTTTCTCCCTTTGACCCTCTCAGTACGCTGAGAAAACAGGGCAGTGTTGAAAGGCTGTTGCACATTTACAGATGTTAGAAGCTTTTCACAAGTCCTAGCTGTGGAACCAAGCTCTCAGTTGTTGGACAGCACTTCCCATGATGGAGGTCATGGCAGTGGCAAGTGGAGTTGCCAACCTGGCAGGAATTCAATGGTTTGTGTCAGATTGAAGAGCTGACAAGAGTAATACATAGAAGAGAAGAGCCTCTGTTCAAACCTGAGTTCACAAGAAGAATGTAACGATTTTCACAAATATATAAGAGTATTTGAGCCTCTAACTTATCTCCTCTCCACTGCTTGGCTACTGCTCCTTCCCCTAAGGGAAACTCCCCCATGCAAGTGAAATTTTGGTCCCCTGGAATGAGAGGCCTGCGCACTGGTCTCTATTAGGTGAATCTACTAAATGAACGATTTCCTTACACAGTACCAGTATTTTGGTTTCTCCAGGTTCAGATTGCTAAGTTGATGAGTTTTGTGTCATGACCACACTCTGCTCATGGGAGAAATATGACTTAGAAAGGTATCTGTGTTGAACTTTTTATCCATAAATCTGCCACTCTGTCACTGTGGGCTTTGGAAGTAACAAGTAGAAGGTCCCAGCAGGTTACCACACCTTTCACAGACACTGCCTTGGAGAGCACTGCAGGTTTATATCACGATACTATGAGCAAGTGGTGTAAGGCATCTTTTTTTTTTTTTTCAATCCATGTAACTTTGCCATTCACATGCTAATGCTGACAGATCAGTCACTTGTAGACTTACACGACACAAGTACTCTGGGAGGAAGGAAGATCCTGGAAGCAACTCTATAATCCTCTCACAGATGAGCAGCTATGTATGCCTAAAGATGTCCTTACAGAAAGGCAGACTTATGCAGCAGAGTCATCTGGAATTTCAAGTTATTTCAGATCTAAGAAAAAACCAAAACAGGCACCTTAGCATTGATGTCCCCTGAAAAAGGTAGTGGCATGATCAAGCTACTTGTTATTCTAGGTCTTCCTTTTTTTCATAAAACTTAAGGAAATTTTAGGTTTGTCCTGTTATAGAATTGTGCTTCTATATTGGATGGAATAAATTTTTCCATCTAGGGTAAATACTTCGTCTGTCTAACTCTGTTGGATGCAACAAACTGTTAATATTCATCAAGGAAGTGTTTAATGGAAAGACATTAAACTGCTGAGGAACTTAACAGAATCACAGTTCTGCAACTGGACTCTCTTACTATTTAAAGAAACATAGTTCGTGTTAAACATCATCTCAAAAAATTTGTTATTTCATTAGGCAACCTAGTTGTCAAAAACCCTGAGTAGAAAACACAGCACAACTGAAATACTTCACTGTCTTACTTACAGTACTCAATACTCCATTTGGACTCATGAGAAATTTGCTGAGATTTTATCAGAGGTGGAATTTCACACAAGTTTTGCCCAAACCTAATCTTTTTCTAGATCATTGTTCAGTGTGCCCTGCTCCCTCTCTGAAGAGGCTGGTTGTTTACTTGATGATGAACCTTTTCTTCCTAAATGATAATGAATATTTGCCCTGGAGACAGAGATTATTCAAGAAATGGAATTTAGTACAGAAAATATAATGAGAGTCTGCAATGTCTCAAGATGTTTGTAAAAGATATTCTATTGCTAATTCTCTAAGCAAACCTCTCAGTTTATAAATTTAGGACATTCCCATTGCCTCAGAATGTGCATACATCAATTTCTTTGGAGAGCACGCTATTACTACAACATGTATTCTATGTGAGTTTTTAATTGAAAGTGTAATAGAAGTTTTAATATTCTGAATGCATAAAAATCTCAGCATTAAAATGTGATCAGTGACACTTACAAGCCTCTGGCCAAAATGCTCTAGTCACATCCCTTCCTATCTTCTTTTCCCTTAATTTCTTTTCTCTCTCTTACAATGTAATGTAAAGATAAGCTAATATTAATTTACAATGGAACATTTCTGTATTAGAGATCATTTGCATTCATTTGCTTGCCATGATTTGTGTTCACATCTTCTTGCACTTTATGCCAATGGCCTTTATGGATCATAGCTGCACTGGAAAATGCGTACAGTACAAGAGTGAGAGGTTTCTGGCACATTAAAGGCAAAGTGATTCCTCCTGCTGTATCTATAGGTCAAAGGCAAGTAGGAAAAAGAGAGTGACATGCAATTAAATTGGAGTCAGACAGAGGGCAGTTAGAAACTACTGCAAAATTTTGCCATGGGAGGTGAAACATATTCTTTAAACTATCATTAAGTAATTCTTTTCAAGCCCATCCTACTGCATACTGAACAGTATGCACACCAAAAAAAATGTATGCTTAATTATGTCTGTCATCTTTCCTTAGGTCAACTAGTTTTTAATTGTATCCTTAACATTTCCAGTAATTCTACTGCACCCTCCTTTTCTCAGGCTTCATATGTTATAGCTTTTCTCCTTGTAAAAGTTTAAAAGTTCAGCAAAAATTGCCTGCTGAATTACTTTAATTATTACCTTATGTCCCTTGGTTTTATGAAGTATTGACTTTCAATCAGAGGTTCAGTTATAATATGATTCTATAACATATTCTGAAGTGGAAAAAGAAGGTTAAAATAAGATCCTTTTCTAGGAATTTAAAAATTCATTTACATTCATTGGTTTGTACTTTCCTATTTTTCACCTTAAACAGCAGATATTTTTCTATTCGCTGCTGAAAGAATGTCAGTGTTAGAGACAAAATCATGAACAATGGTGGGTGTTGGTCTCTTCTCCAAAGTAACAAGTGATAGGAAAAGAGGAAATGGCCTCAAGTTGCACCACAGAAGGTTTAGGTTGAATATTAGGGAAAACTTCTTCACCAAAAGATTTGTCAAGAATTGTAACAGGCTGTCCAGGGAAGAGGTGGAGTCACCATTCCTGAAGGCATTTAAAAGACAGGCAGATGTGGCACTGAAGAACATGATTTAACAATGGTCTGGTCAGCACTCTGCTAATAAGTGGTCTTGATGATCTTAAGAGGTCTTTTCCAATCTAAATAATTCATGATACTATTCTGTGGTTCTCTGAACCACTAAATGAAGGCAAAACACAAGCAGTAGATTAAAAAAAATTATCAGAAGGAAAGACTTCAGCAGGATGTTAAAACCTGAATGCCTTTGGGAGCTGGTTGATATCACTCTATGAAACAAGGTCCTGAAGGTTCAACTGTGTCATTTGAAGTTGCTGCTGCACCAGATTATCTTCTCTGGTCCTGGTCAGAGACTACTGTCCATCACCCAGCTGTGCCTGGCCCATTTCATGATTAACCTGAAAAGATCTTGGCACTATTGGGGTCTCTGGGAAGAGCACATTACAAGACTGAAGAGGTCAGAAATGCAGTAATCTAAGACATGGACAGGCATCTCTGCCATGGAAACCAATTCTGCTGCTCTGCACCTGCCACAAGACTTCTGTGACAGAGTTCACACTCTCTCATGATCCTCTAACAAAGACTCGACTTGCATGGTTTGCCTCTCTGAATGCATCTCTTGCAGTTTAGCAAGGAGAAGACCTGTGGACCTTGTCAATAAACACTGTGCTGAATAAAAGGCACACTTTCATTAATTTTATTCTTTAGTTTTATGTCCATCATATCCCATGGAGTGGGATATCAGTATTTTCCAGATTAACCTAAATTCATTCATAGTATCAAAGAAGATTTGGATGGAAAATAAGGTAAATTCAGTCTGGTAAAATACAAAATCAAATAACTAATTGACAGATTTAAAATAAAAAAAAAAAAGAAAGAAGAATTATAAGGTTTGGCTTTTTAAAGTGATTTCCAGCATGTCTTCTGTATTTAATTGAGTTCAGGACTGACAGGGACAGTTCTATATTCTTAGACCTGCATGCCATTTTTTCAGACAAGTGACTTCCTCTGTAGTACAATTCCCAAATGGGAATCTCTAATTTGGAGAAACTTCCTTATGAACTCCTTCATACACTAAGAATTCTACTGTGCATGGAGACCCCTGGGGACTTCCTGTAACTTAGAGTATTCATAATTTCTTTTAATTAGACCACTAACTTATGTTCCTTTTATGAAAACTGTCTGCCATAGCATAGATTTTGCAGAGTAGAGAGGTTTCTAAAATGCCGTCTAAATCTTCAGAGGCCAAATATTGTTAGCACCCAACTAATTAGACATTCAGACATAAAAATGACCCTCTTTTTGATAAATGTGCTGCTGAGGAAGAATTGTATAATATCTGACTTCATCCAAGTTCAAGGTTTTTTTCTTTCACATTTAACTTTAGAACCAGTTATATAAAAATTTCAAAGATAAGTGGAAAGATGACTTTTTATTTACTGGTGATTGACTGACTACATCAGATAATCAGACAAGCCTGTTCAGAACAAGAACCAGTGCTGTGGTCTGTGGTGTTGGAACACCTCTCTCACAGCAGGCAGGTATCAAATGAAAAACTGCAAAAATATTTTTGAGGGCTCACCATCACTCTGCTAAATCAAAGCACAGACAAGCCCTGGAGAGGTTTTACTGAGTAGCTTGGTGTTAGCACTGCCAGAGATGCAGCTCTGGACCTCCCCTGAGCAGAGGCTGATTAAGGGATGTCAGTGTCTGGGAGGGTGTGGAGTGTCTAGGAGATTAATTGAATCCAGAGCTTTGCAATCAAACTCACTTTCTCTTCAGTTGTTATCAGCACCACTGAAAGGCCAAGTTCCTTTCTCCACTGTTACCTACTGACAGTTCTTTCTAAAGCAAAAGATTATGCAAAGCTAGAACTATAATATTAATAAATGCATTACCTGTACTTCAGGTTAGGAACAAACTAGATGATACATCTGACCACACAGATCAGACTGTGATCAGCAAGTATTTGATACAGTTTTGAGGATTTTTTAAATTTATTATACAAACCCCGTAATTTCCTCACCAGATAAGCAAGCCATGCGCACTAAGGTTCAAGCTGAAGAACATAGATTCTAAGAACAGTTTTTACTTTAAGAGATCAAACCATGGGTCAGTTTGGTGCTCCCATAGGCTTCATAAAGTGCCTTGTTAAGCTGCAATTTTTCCACAAGTTCCTTAAGTACATTTATGCTTACTAATGAAATCATACACTTTTTGACTCTAACAGGATAGGGAATACATTTTCCCTTTGACTGGGATTGAATTTAAAATGTTAGTCCAACACATAATCCACCATGAGGTCCCTGGTTTCTTGAAGAAACAGGTATGTCAGGCATCATTGATCTCTATGATTCTGCAGATCATGCTGGATAGCATTAATATAATGCTCAGTGGCTTTGATAGGATGAAATCTATAATTGTA
Source organism: Vireo altiloquus (assembly GCA_013396875.1). Lineage (NCBI taxonomy): Eukaryota > Metazoa > Chordata > Aves > Passeriformes > Vireonidae > Vireo > Vireo altiloquus. The sequence continues at coordinate 379,620 of VZRF01008087.1, forward strand.
ACAAGGTGTTAAAAAACATGACCAGTTTAAATCCATCAGGAACCTGATGGAATGAAAAACAGCTGAGGAGATATAGTTCTGAGTTGCATATATCTTGCTATAAAGAGATATCTTATAACTTCCTGTCTCTGAGGAGTACCTACATATGTACTGGTTAATTTATCCTGGTGGAAGAAATTTTATTTTCATAGTATTTAGCTGCTTCAGGAAGTTAAAATGGCAGAATTGATGTAAAATGAAAAATAATAGTCACAGTTACACTTTTCTGCCTTGACAGGAAGGGATAACAAATGATAGTAAGGTCTAAAATACTTCTGTAAGTGAAAAGAAATATAGAAATGCTAATATGACAACTTGTACCCACAATGTGAACCAAAAGCAAACTATTTTCTAATTTTTATTTGTTGCTAGGTAGCATGCAAGCTCAAAAATTATTAAGCAAAATATTAGCAATATATTTTTCATTAAAGACATAATATTGGAGTCAGCTGCTGGAAACAGAGAAGCAAACTGTGTGTGGGAGAAAGCACACCTGTTTCCTCTCTGCAAGGCTGAGAGAGCTGTAAAATGTCTACAGCCTTTGCCAACAGGGCTAAAAGGTCACAAGATGTACTTTAAGAAGGGGCTCTTTTCTGTTAAGTGTAACTGGCAGATGCTGTACAGGAAATAATGTGACATATACAGGGAGGTAAAGAGGACGGTGAGCCATGGGGAGCAATTCTGCAACTATTCAACCACTACCCTGGCAGTGAAACAGAGAAAAACACACAGTTGTTGACAACATAATAGAAGTAATTGCTGTAATAGGGACAAAACAGACAAAATAGATATCAATTAAGTTAATGTACACAAAATATCATTGAAATTTCTGGAAAAGGACTTAAATCAAGCATCTTCCCATTGTAAAAACCTTGCAAAATTGAAAAGAAGGTTAGAATTATATTAGTATAATATTTGCAAGTAGTACTGCATCACACCCACAAATACTGATTATAAAAAATGGAAAAGATGTGAATTTTGGGTTAAAACTTAAACTGTCAGCAAACATATAAAATTGTATGTAGGATGTATATCGCAATGCATTTGGGTCTCTACAGGCAATCACATCAGCCAAGAAAGGACCAGATGAGAACTTACAAAAATAGTGTTACATTCATGAACACATATAATTAATTACTAGGTGAAAATCTGACACGAGAGAAATCAAAGTCTGCCAGAAAAGCACCACATCAATATCTTTCAGAACATCTGTGGAAAAAAGACAAGTATGATTAAATCTAGGGTTCTCCCATGCTATATAGCCAAAATCTCTTTTTTTTTCTAAAGATGGAAAGATAAGTTCAAAAACACTCTTATGTCCTTTCTGGTCTCAATTCTCCAGCTTCTTTCTTTCCCTACATTTCCTTTACAGGAAAGACTCAGTTTACCCACTTTTTTTTTAGCAAGAGTATATCCCAGGCTAGAAAGAATTCAATACATCTGGCAAGGCAGAGAAATACTGAGAATGTTATAAATGGATTTGGCAACATTTTCTTCTTAAAAAGAAATGTTTTTTTCCAAACTGAGGTAAACTGAAAACAGATTTTTGATATTTAGGACAGTGTGAAAGATAATGTACAAATCAAGCAAAAACAGCAAAAAGCCACATTATTTTTCCCAAAATGTTCACTCAGCATTAATTAGAGCTCAAGCTGTTGGCTTCCAATCTAGAGTTCAGACTCCTTCTCTCCCTTTGCCACCCACTGGGGCCTGTTATTCCCATTATAAACACCCATAAATCTCACCAAGTCTAATGGGCTTATTGCAGTCCTGCATATGCATCAAAGGGAGGATAAATGTCTCTACTTGTGCCTTCTGATACCCATAATTGTTTAGTAACATAATGAGATAATGTTTCTAAAACAGCAAAAATCAGTGGGTGTTTTTCTATGCCCTTTAACATGATTTAGAGAGCTTTTCAGAAGAAATCATTCTGGATTTCAACTGTGTTTACTAGTTTTTGCAGACAAAGTAAAGACAAACTTGTACCTGAAGACAGAAGAGATAGGAAGTAAGAGAGAGCCTATAAAAACTTCCTCCCCATTCTGCTGAAGAATCATGAATAAAAAAGTTCTGTCACCAATAAAGTGAGCGTATAAATGGATCAGTGAATTTGAAGAGGGAAAGGTACAGAAAAGGATGATCCAGAAAAGATTTTTTCCTCATGAAAAATGAACAAAAGGACTTGTTTCATTAGATTAGAAAAGTGAAGGATGAGGAGGAATAGGATTACTGTCTTTAGACACAACAAGGAAGTGAACACAAGGGAGAGAAAATAACCATTAGAGCTAAAGGAGTACATTGGCACAAGAACAAATAGACATAAGCTGAACATGAATAAATTTAGATTTAATTTAGAAATGGGCTCCGAGCCTTCCTGCCTATCAGATTTGGAAAAGGTCTTTCATTGAAAATAATGCAGACAAAATAACTTGAATACTTATAAGAAAAATGAGTAAGTTTTTAAAAGGGTTGAATAGCACAGTGCTGCAAGAGATTGATTTCATAACCTAGAAGCTTCTTCCCTCGCTTCTTTGTATTCCGGTTGCTTCCCCTTTCTCTACTCACCATGGAGAGCTCACAAAATGAAGATATAAACCCAAAAAGCAATATATCCCCCAAACAATTAGAACTTAGTGAGACACACATACTTATAAGGGATAATGGCACCATGTTTGCTATAAAATTGCTATGAATTAATAATATTTCAACTTGACCTGAATATAAATCTGAAAAAATAACCATTAAATGTGTATGTCTTGGTAATTCTTTTGGTATCAGCTGGCACTGTCTCATTCTCAGGCCATGACAAATACTTTCCTGCTAACTTAAAAAATTACTTTATGGGTCTGTAGGATCTGGCCCAGCGCTATTAAAACAGCAAGTGCATCTCTTCATACATCTGTAAGCAGATCAAAAGAAGCAGAGCATTTTGGTGGCAGAACTTCCACTTACTGGATGTCATCAAATTGCTGATATTTACCATTTAAAAGACATGAAAATAACGATGGTAGTTAAAAGTGCTCTCTAAGTACTTAATGTTAGCTCTATGCTATAGCTGCTTGAAGACACAAATACCATTAAAACCCACCAACCAAACCTTTATAAATTACTGCTGAGTGTAGAACAACGCTCAAGTTAATTGACTTTGCATCTTCAGCAAGCACTTTGCCAAGTAATCATTATTTTTCTAACAATGGTTTCAATGCAAATTGATGGTTCATATTTGCTATTAATCTGAAGTCATTGCAAAATAAAAACAACAATTACTTTCTGAAATTACCACAGAAAACAAAGAGAAAATAATTTTGTCACTGATTTACACATTTAATTTATTTTAAAAAAAAGAAACAAACAAAGAAACAACCCTAAATATTACTGTTTCTCAGCCCTCAGTGTCAACTTGCTATGTTAAAAATAATGAAGCTAAGCCAAATAAACTTTTAATCTATGTACCTGGCCACCAAAACAGATGTATCAAAGATCCATATGTGCTATGCAAAGATCCATATGTATCTTAGTTTTCCCTCATGCTCCTCAGGAATAATCCTGGGAAAGCTGCCAGATCTCAGAATGTTGTACTTCCCAAACAAGAGGATCACCAGACCATGGAACACCAAACCTTATTTAGAGGAGACAAACACATTTAGAATATTAATTGCTTCTTTATAGAGGATTACATTTAAAATATCTGGGGGCAAGATTTAAAATACCATTGGGAATGATTGTTTCATATTACTAAAGTGTTTGCTGGGAGACTACACTCTATCATCAGCACTTATCTCATTGGGTATAATCTTTCAACAGCAGTGAATCTGAAATATAGAGATGGAGCTCTTTGTCTACAGCCTTTGAGCTACTCCAGCTTTAAAAATTACACTGATCCCCACCAAAACTCAGCTGTGATACATACTAGCCAAGAACAAAATTCCAGTCAGAATTCAGATGGGGAGAGAATGACTTGGAATCAAAATTAACAGTAGGGAGCAAAACTTCATCCTTGAAACAGTGGCACGGGCAAATAACTTTGCTATATTGAGATACTAGTTGTATAAGGACAACCCTAAAGTAAGAAGACACATTCTATAGCATTTTTAACAGATCAGTGACCTAAACAGAACTTCTTAGAATTCCTTTTGGCCCAGCCTAGCATATGGGAGCAGGAGGGTGAATAATTAAACTCACACTGTGTAAAAAGAGCCGCAGAGGCTCAGAGGGAAGCAGTACCCAGGGACTCACGTGCACTCAGCTCTGTGGGAGCATCCCTCCAAGGCTGGGACCCTGCACACTTCGGGCTGGAACATGTAGCTGCTCATGCTGAAAAAAGCAGCCTCACACTGACCCATTTACCCCCAAGATTCTCTTTCAGCCAGGCCAGGAACTGTGCCTTGAGCTAATTCAGGGAATTACCCCAGTGAAAACTTTTTCTTCATTATGTATTTATTTATTTATTTATTTTCTGCTTAGTCACCAGTGCCTGCTCTGACCTCACTCATTTTATAGCTACACCAGACACTACAAACCCTCTTGCATAGCACAAGTTAAAATTCAATCTCGCTCTTTCTGTGAATCATTTTTTAAACAACTTGTTTTGCCACTTCCAATCCTTTGTTACCTTTGAAAAATTTCTAACTTATCTTAGACCTTCCAGGAAATAAAAAAAGGAAAAAAATAAAGAACCTATCTCTTCTGTGTCAGCCTGTTTGCAATTCCAGCTGTCTGATCAAATAACTGCTTTTCCAATGGACTGTAGTACCCTGAGTGATACCTTCATGTCACCTAGTCAGCAAAGGCACAGATTCCTTTCACAATGCAGTGATCATCTCCAAAACCACATCTGAAAAGTGAAATCATTGAGGGATAGATAACTCAATAAATATAGCAAAATCTAATCTAGGGATTTCTGTCCACTAGATAAATCTATCGAAGAAGGGAAAAAAGGTGCACTAAAGTCTTGAATAGTCATCTTTTCCTATCAATACATCCATAACCTAATATGTATTAGTGGTGCAGTTCATGCCTGACATTACTCAGTTGAAGTAGCATTGAATTTTACTTTTATACACAAAGATATAATTACACACAGTTATTAACAGACCAGGCTGAATTCACTACTCCATGCAAAACAAATAATAAGCACATAGAATAGGTATGCAAACTGAAACATTTTTCTGAGATAAAATAAACAAATTCAGCCACAGGAAACCAAAACTCCATGTGTGGGGGTATTCCTAATGCTGCACTGTTGGGTATGAGAAGATACATTCCATTACTTTTGGTTGCATTGTTTTGCCAGATGAAATCCAACTATTCTCTGAAAAAAAACCCCAAGCAAACACAGAGCATGACATGAAAGGTAGTAATGTAATATATGAATTCTATTTGATTTTAGCTAGCATTGGAGACAAGATATTGATTAAACTCCTGTTTTCTCCCTGAAACAAGAGCAGGACCTATCTCAGTATTGGTGCTTCATTAACATTTCGGATGAGTTGGCTAATTGAACAATAAGAAGGGACAATAATAAGAGGGGACAAGAGGATGCTTCCCTTTCTTTCTCTTGTGTCTGCTCATGCAGGGTTGGATGTGGGCTGAGAACATTCTGTTTGAAAGAATGCTTCCACAGACTGGAAATAATTTCTCTTTTCTTGGCTTTTCATGCTGTGCAGTATTTAGTAATTTCATCCTGGAAGAAGGTTGCTCTCATCTGAAAACCTTCAGACAACTGTGCTTTGATTCCTCAGCCAAACTCACTGCATGAAAAGCTTGGAAGAGAGGTTTGTTTTCTTCTACAAGTTTGTTTGTTTGTTTCTCTTTCCTGAATAGAAAATACATAATACTAACACAGGGTGCTGGGCAATCTCCCTGGTATTAGTATACACAGTTCCTATTTACCTGCATGTTAACTAAAATAATTCAGTCCAGATTAACTTTTAGTGTGCACACTCCGGATATATTTAAGCAATGTAAAAGGAATTTTGATGTACGTTGTGGCCCTTTAGAGGTTGTAGATGTTATGAAAGAAACAACCAATTTTTTTTTTTTTACTGTTACAAAGACTAAAGGATAAATTTAAGTTTTTCTTCTGCACTAAAATTAGTTCTGTGTCGTATAAAATTATGTGAATTATTTTAGAAAAAAATGGCATTACATATAATATACATAGTGATTTAAGCATTGTCTAAATCCCTATAAGCTTGAAAAATCAGTTATACACTCACAGTATTGGGATTTGACTTGGCCTATGCTGTAACAAGGAATAATTTTTAGTCATAACCTAATCGGTGCTATGTCTCTGGGGTGATTTAATTCAACGTCAGCATCATGGAGAGAGATTTTATATGGACATTGAATTTTTTCAGGCTGCTCTTAGGAAAATCTAAAAGACTGAGGACAAAAAGAAATGAGATTCTCTATCTGAACACAAATTTGCATTCTGTTTAGGGGGGATTTTTTGCACCATTTCTAACATATTTTTATAAAGAGCACAGTGGTGCAAGGCAGAAGCAGAGTGCTGAGAAGATATTTTGAATAACTCACTATCCTTTCTGTCAGTATTTCAGCTTTACTCCCCTGCACTGACCAGATTTCTGATTTGTTAAATAGCAGAATTAAACCATGGGGGTACTACCTGTAAAACAGGTGTTCAGATGTCCTTCTAAACTTCCAGAAACAGGGAAACCATTCAATTTCTTAGAATTACATAGTTCGACTGCATAGCTGCTCTTGAAGCAACTGCTATACTGCACATAATATAAATAGTGTATCTCTCCTGAGCTTGAGATGAGCTGAGTGATCATCAGCTGTTTGTTTGAAACAGAAATCTCTGGACTGTACCCAAAGTAAGCCAAATCCTGTGCTTTGCTTTTAGCAGCAATATTTTCATACAGATATTATTTGGCAAATCCACAAATCTAAAATTAAATCTTATTTTTGCAAGTAGAGCCCTTTTATACTAAAATAAGCTGAAATTATGTTAGGTGATTATCCCTGGGTTTGTTTGTTTGTTTGTTTTTCTGTGCAATACAGCCTTGGGTTTAGCACATTTCCATTCCACCTTCATTCTCAGGATGTGGTTAATAGTGATGGGCCAGCTGGCTTGCCCACAGTGAAAGATTTCTGTACTGATTCAGAAGCAAGCCCCATTTTAACAGCTCCCATACCACTTCTACCAGTTTTGGAGGTTTCCACCAAGTCTTTCTCACCAGGGTGCCCTGCTCTCTGCACATCTGTTTGCAAAACACTGGGCCAGTCACTAGGCACAGATACCCCTGGCTCCTGGTTTAGCACATCTCTCTCTAACATCAGGTTTCCTGGAGTAAACACCTATGTCAGAGGGGAGCTATGGCAGATAGCCATAAACTGCTCTACAGGAACAGTGAGAAATGAGGACTGTGTGTTTTATAAAGCTCAGCATGATAACTCTGGGCAGATCTCGTGTACTCCAAATAAAAGTCATCCTCGCCCCATATTTCTCTTCCTTTTGGCCCAGCGGCATTAAATGGAGAAATACAACTCAGGCATATTTCTCTGACAGGAAAAGTTTGTGAAGAGCTTGTACTATGGTCCAAAAACCCCATAAATCATATTAACAGTGAAACAGACACACGGCATAAGGCATTTATATTCGTGTGTTGGCTGCTTTTTCTTTAGAAATGCTTAGTGTTAACTGAAATCCAACTAGTAAAGATACTATTCCTTTTGGGATGATATCTACTAGTTACAGAAAGATATGACTGCAAGATGTAGGATTGGAGTTTCAATATGTTTTATGTCGTCATGGTGTGCCTTTATCTATATGTGTGCATGTATATATTTATTTATTTATTTATTTTTTATTTATGCAAGCACACAAGTGTATACATTTAAACTATTCCTTGTCCATTTCATAGGAAACAGATTCCAAAAAAACCTTTAATATTTTTTGCCAAAAAAACCTTTATTTTTTTTGCCTTCTTTCCCTCTGAAAAATATCTAAGACCAGAAAAGCACAGCCAGGAGTTCATCAAATTTGGAACCTGCAGGAGGAATGAATGCAGGAAAATGAAAGCCCTAAGGACCATTGTGGTTACAGGTTGAAGGTATGAGTGCTCTTGGTGAGCCTAGCTGTCATGATGCTACATGATAGCTGCCAACATAACCAGCCTTTTTTGGGAAGGTAATTTAGCTGTTTCTGCACAGAAACCAAGCTGCTTTCTGGGTTCTGATTTCATGATGCGTTCTCACCAGCACAAATAAAGTGGACCAACCCTAAGTGCCTTTTACTATCATGAAGAAAGACTGCACACTCAAGAAGACTATTTGTCGTTGGGGTTTTTTTTCATCAGAAAGTCACTCCACAAAGCAGATGCTCTGATAGTCTAAACCACTTCAGCTGTTAAAAGTAATTAATGAAGACTTAAATTACAATGTCACAATTTGTATCCCTTTCCTATAGATCTGCATCATGGCAAGTGGTGTGTCTGTAATAACTCTAATTCAACCTGTCACTCAACTGCTTAACTTCATCTGGGTATTATATCCTGTATATTAAAGGAATGATCCCAGCATTTAAGATTCAAAAGATAAAATCAGATTCACCTGATTTGTGATCCTTCGTGACACAGTGTCCATGGAAGCTTAGAAATGAGCCAGAATGGTGCTCAGTCTTTAGCCTTGTTTTATTCTACTTTGTGCACAGTTCTTTGTTTGAGTTTTGAGTGATATATGAAAGCCCATAAAATTGGACCAAAGATACACGTAAGTGGTATTCAGGTTTCATTTCTAAATGCGGACTTTGCCCTTCTGTAGATCTGACAAATGTACCTCTCTGCCAGCCATTTCCTCTGGTAAAGCTTTTAAAAGGGCTTTTACCAATCACTGCTGGCGTTCCTAGAAAAAAAAAAACCTCTATGCAGCATGAAGGGAAGCACCTGAATGTTTCAGTGGTGTCTGCCTGTAGGGATATGTCAAAGAAGAAATGTTCAAACAACAAGATTTATTAAAGTAAATCTCCAATATCTACCACAGAAAGCTTGACATCCCTTAACCACAAACCACTTGGGAATATTCCCTTATTCTCTTTCTCACCCTCTGTTCTAAATCTGGATTTATATGTAGAAGGAAGGGATGATGACTGAGGTCTGATATGACATTTATCTTCACAACTGAGAAGACTAATAAATCATCAATGACATTACCACGAGTGAGTTCTGAGGTCTGCTCACAAGTGAAGATAAATGACATAACAGACCTAAGCCAGCATATATTACATGAAATGCCTAATAAGTCTCACTCTCAACATAGCTGGATTTGATGAAGATGACTGAACTTATGTTGCATTTCAAATCCACCATCCAAGGAAAAAGAAATTAAATTTCCCAGGCAAATAAAATCACCACTGAAACAACCTTAGTACATTCCAGCCTTTTGCCATGCTACTGCTCAGCAGATCTACAAGGAGCCACGTGGTACGAAAAATCAAGTAAAAATGCCATTACAAAACACAGTATCAATTCACTCCTCAGTGTATGAAACATACCTGACTTTCAGGCCTTGGGCAATATCACATGCTCACACAGCCATGCCTTCATGTTCCTGAAATATGTACAATTAGCCTTTATTTTAGGCGTTAAAAAGGATTGCCAAATTTTCACAACAGCTTGTGACCTTCCGTGGGGTTGGTGGCGGCAGCATTGTTGAAAAACTGAGAGGTTTTAGAATTTCTAATTAGTTCAAGGGTACAATATTCCTTCTAGAAAGTGAGGTTTACAACTAAGATATGCCAAAAGCATGTCTGAACCAGGGGCTGGCAGTGGATTTTTGGGCAGTGTATAATAAACTATGCAAACAGATTAATACTTCTGGTTTTTTAGCAATGGATGGCTGAGAGGCTCCCTGAGCTGGACATAACATCTGGACCATCATGTCGAGAAGGGAGATGTTCAATTTGTGTTACAGCATTTAAAAACCAAAGTCGAATACTAATCCTAGCTTTTTCTTGTGATCCTACCAAAATTGTGCAGTGGAAAGAAGCTCATTTGCAGCTGAATTTTGTCTTGTGTGGAATTTGCAGGTCTCAAAGCTAGTTTCTGAAAATTTGAGAGTGACACAGTTGTACATCTGTGAAGAGTAACATTGCATAAATATACATCTTAAATCTTGTCCAGGTGCATAAATCATCAGGCCTTTACTCTTTTTCACACAGTCCTGTCCACTTTGCATATATTAAAATGTCTCTAAGATTATTCTCAGGTTTTAATCTAAAAATCTCCTGGGGTAATATTCCACTTATAAACAATTTTTCTGCAGTACTATTGTATTTCACATTAATTCAGTGTACTTGTAATCAAGTGCCCTCATGGTAGAAGGCAGTCTGAGTGGCATAGCAACTAAAGAAAACCCTGCTTTTCACATTTCTCATAATCTGTTACACTGTGGCCATGTTCAAAATTAGCAAGATCCAGGTAAGTGCTAATCAAAGTATTCAGCAGCCTGCAGGAATAAGAACACAGAAATTAAATAGTCTTATGAGTCTAGAAGTGTTATGCTTATGAGTCTAGAACTTAGTTTTTGTAAAGGTAACCAGAAACTAAGATAAATGAAAACAATTCTTATTTGCTTTCTCAGAGCAGTTATAGAGGACTGAGTAAATGGGGTGAAAAATTGGAACAAAATTTAAACCAGTTGCAAACAACTTTAGAAAAGATTTGCCTGTTTTCATCATCAAGGTTAAGACATGAAATTATCTGGTAAAGAAGAAACTAGCTGAGAGTTTAAAGCAATCATTTTTATTGATATTTCTGATTTCTAATGTTATTAAGAATTTTGAAATTAAACTTTTCCTTTTGAGAGCATTTGAATAGTAGTACAGAAGTTCTCTCAGAGAGGAGGGGGAGAAACGAGTTGTTGGTACACAGTTAACACTGGTTTGTGAAGTCCTATGTAGCTTAGGCCGAGCATTAAAAATAAAATAAATCAATCAATAGTATCACTTCTAGATTTTTTCTCTTTCATATTCTTTAACACCTTAAATTGTGTTCAGGTTCTGGATCAAAACTTGAATTTTTAAAATAAATTTGACAGTAAGATATGCATATGGGAACCAAATCATTGAAAGACAAGAAATATCAAGAGAATTCTTGCTTAAACATAAACAATGAGTAATACTTAAAATTTAACTGGAAAATTGCTAAATTTCTTCAGCTGAGATTTTCTCTTTATGTATAAAGATGTGAATTAGCACATATTAGCATATATTACTGTTTCTTCTATTGAAAGTTTTTTAAAACTTTCTGTTTCTGTTATGAAAACAATCTAGTTGATAAATAGCTCTTACAATTTCTCTGGAAGAACAGCAAGAAAAGGAGAGGGTGTTCTGAAAATTGCAGTTGTTGTGAACGATAAAAGAAAAGGCTCTATGAGAATTTTCAATATTTAAATAACAATTTATTCCTTCCTTCATTTTCTGGTAAAAGTAAACAACAGTAAAAGCGCTACTAAATTCTTTCCCACCCTTCTACTTCTGGGACTGTGGCAATCGTGGAATTCACAATACAGGAAAATAACGACTTTAAAAAAATATGTTAGATAGTTTTCCTGACATGTTTAACTAAGTTATTAACTATAGAATTATAGAATATTCTGAGTTGGAAGGGACCAAAAAGGATCATCAAGTCCAACTCCTATCTCTGTGTAGAACACCCCAAGAATCCCACCATGTGCCTGAGAGCATTGTCCAAACCCTTCTTGAGCTCTGTCAGGCTTGGTGCTGTGACCACTGCCCTGGGGAGCTGTTCCAGTGCCCAGCCACCCTCTGGGTGAAGAACCTTTTCCTGATATCCAACCTAATCCTCCCCTGACACAGCTTCAGGCCATTCCCTTGGGCCCTGTCACTGTCACCACAGAGCAGAGATCAGTGCCTGCCCCTCCTCTCCCCTTTTTGAGGAAATTGTAACTGCAGTGAGGTCTCCCTTCAGTCTCCTCTGCTCCAGGCTGAACACACCAAGTGACCTCAGAGGCTCCTCATACAGCCCCTCAAGGCTCTTCATCATATTTGTTGTCCTCCTTTGGACCCTCTCTCATAGCTCAATACCCTTCTTACATTGTGGCACCCAAAACTTCACACAGTACCTGGGGTGAAGAGGAGCTTATTGATACTCATGCAATAATCGATAGAGTGCCCTTGGGACTGAAGCTCACAATTTCCAGAGGGAAGATGAAATATAAGCTTTACTCTTAATACTGAGATATTTCCTTCAATTTTCATAAAACTCCTTTATTTGGCTTTTGAATCTGTCACTAATGAGGCTTCCCAGAAAAAAAAAAATAAGCAAAAGAGGAAAAAAGAGGAAAACCACAAATTCTCTTTTACTTTTAATGATTTGAGAACTATTCTAGAAGAACAGGATGGAGATCGCTTCTTTCATATGGCTGTAAAGTATATGTATTTCACTAATTAGGATTATATTTAATCTCCCTAGAGATATTTCTTGCACATTTCACTATTTCTCACTCTCTCTCCATTCCATTATTCTTTTTCTTATAGCTTTCTTTTGTGGCACAATGTTTTGATAAACAGGTTTTTGTTTAATCCAAACTCCAGCTAATTACTTGTCTAAATAATGTGTATTAAATGGAGAACAGAAAAAGAAAACAAGCAAATAACAACAATAAAAAACCCTAAACAGAGTCCTTTGAGAAAATTGAACTTAAATTAATTTCCTGCAGGAATTTTTATTTGCCACTTCATTCTTTCATCACATACATACAACTGCTTTCCTACTGGAAGACTATGAGCATGGACTAGTTTTGATTTCACACAAAAACACACAGACACAGGTTCTGAGTTTTGAAGTTTTCATTAATTTTACTTTTAAAAGAAAAATAATTTCAGTTGGAAAGCCATTCTAGTGAGTCACCTAGCTCAGCTCAGCACAGCAGAGATATTGATTTAGTGGATTACACACATCCTGGGTGTGTGGTGTCTTGTCTAGCACTGAACAAACCACTGATGACAACCCTCAAACATGCCTTGGCAGGCTGTCCAACTGCTTATCTAGTCAGAAGCTCTTTTTCCCTCCTCCTAAACTTTACTTTTCACATACCAGAAGGAAAATGTATGCTTACATAAATTCAGTAGGATGGTAACATCTAATACTAAGTTAATACCATCAAGCAATTCCTTACATGGGAACCTCCAAGAAAGATGGAGAGGGACTGTGATTTTTCTGTCATTCTTCTGTCACCCTTGTGCTTTCTACAAGAGCATGTAGTGACAGGACAAGGGGAAATGGCTTCAAACTGAGAGTGGCTTTAGATCAGATATTAGGAATAAATTCTTTACTGTGAGGGTGGTGAGGCCCTGGGACAGGCTGCCCAGAAAAGCTGTGGATGCTCCACAACTGGAAGTGTTCAAGGTAGAGCTCTGAGCAACTTGGTCTAGTAGAAACTGTCCCTGCCCGTGGCAGAGGGACTGGAACTAAGCCATCTTTAAGGTCTCCCTTCAACCCAAGTGTCTTGGAGTGATTTTATGATGTATCCCATATCGCCTACTCTATGCCCAGAAAATGAATCTTGTGCCTTTCTGTGCCTTTGAACTGAGCCTGAGAGGAGAGAGAAGGAAAAAAAAAACATCCAGAGGAACTTTTTCAAGCAGTTCTGTGCTTCAAGGTCACTAGTCTGTTGTTCTTCTGCTGTGGGGAGTGATAGCTGCTGTGGCAGAGAGCAGGAAGAAGCACCTTCCTTGCTTTTCCAGCCACCTCTCGGCTCTGTTTCCTCCAGAAAGGAGAAATACGGAGTTTTCCTGGGACTATGGTTCCTTCTTCTTCTCTTCCGGACTTGTTCAGAACATCAGAACATTGAAACCTCACTGGGAAACCTTCCACTGGCCTGGAGGGGGTCCCCCCATGTGACCCAGCTCTGGGGAGGAGAGAGACCACACCCAGAAGGACTTAAAATTCTTCCAGGTTTCTCTCCACAGCTAGAGATGTTATTATTTAGCATTATTATTCTTTAATTATGTGTTTTTTAAATAAATAGGTTTTTTTTTTATCTCTTCACTTTCCTCTGAGGAAATATTTCTTTTCCTGAACCTGGTGGGGGTGGGGTAATTACAACCTGCTTTCTATCAGAGGATATTTTTCCCTGAATTTGTCTCAAACTGGGACACCAGGTCATTCTGATTCTATAATCTTATATACTTTTTTTTTTAAACTAACGTCTTGTAATAAAGCAATTGAACAGCAAAGCACCATACATGTATCACAACTGTACTTTTGAGACATATATTTATAGCATTTAGCCAGCACCAGTATCTCATAATTCAATGATTCAGCTTTAATTCTCTTTCTTAGGGTTACTTTTAATACATGGAAAAAATTTTTGCCTTATACAAAAACACTTTGAAAGAAAGATATAGATAGATAGACAGATCAATAGACAGACACACAGTTTAGACTACAAGACATGATTTTTCTATGAATAACCCAAACTATCTGTGTCTAAGCATTAATGGGCTCACTACCAACAGTGAGACATCTGGTGAGCCTCTGCTGCCCAGGCTGATTTTGATCAAGTGGGCAAAGATCCACCTCCACTGTCCCTTGAAAAGGATTTGTTCTTGATGCTGCTACACATTAGGTGCCTGCATTTCTTGTGGCTACAGTTTGTAAGTGGTTTCCAAAAAAGTTTTCATGTCAGTGTTTTTTTCTTTCAAGCCATTGAGCTGCTAACTATTGTTTTCTCAATTGTCTGTCTAGGTTTTAACTCGCCCTGTGTTGTGTGGCTCAGACATACATCCCTCCCAACAACAGTTTCTTCATAAACCTGCACCAAGGTCACGGAGTTGTGCTGCAACAAATCAAACCCTGAATTACAGGCAACTCAGTCCTTGGGCTGAAGGTTATGGAGTTGGCAGCCTTTTAAAGCAGATTGTTTCATTGTCTCTTTCTCTTACATTTACCATATGTAAAAAATAGCATGCCAGCACTTGTCATATCATGCATTGTCCCTATTATAATAAACTTCACAGGTTATGATTAACTTCTGTCTAGTAATTCTTCCTCTGTGAATCAGTTACCTGATGCTTTTCTCTTTTGATACAAAACACATCACTGGGAGGCTAACTTTTACTTCACCAGATTATTGCTACATCCACTGCCTTCAGGTCATAGCCCATAATTTGGAAAACATTGCCTGCTGCCAGAACAGCCCATACTGTCATAAATCGTGTCAGGAAAATAAAGAGACTAGACAAGTTCAGGCTTCCTGAGCCCTAAGGACAAATCAGATGTTGAATCTGAAAAGTATTAGAAATTCAGTAAGGAAGCAGATATTTCCAAAGATCCATTGAAATTAAGCCATGAGCATAGAAGTTTTTCATTAATTGCAGCTGGAAGGAAAGGTAGAGACATTTTTACACCTAACCTATATAACACCACTTGTGGCTAAGTGCCCAATTGAATTTCTTATTAACACAGTCTTTAGAAATCAATTAATCAGCATCAAAAGCAACCTTATTGTCTAGAACAAATTCAATCCAGTGCTCTCCCCCACATCTGAAAAAAAAATCCAATTTCCTTTTACAAACTCTCTATATTTGTTGCAAGCTCCCTTATACCTTTAAAAAAATTCTACTCAGCACTTAAATTGTGGTCCTTTTAGAAAAAAAAATCTTGGTGTTTGCAAACAAATGCAGTCATTTAATATCCTTGCTACATGTTTGTTAATATTTGGTAGTTTCCTTTTAAAGATCACTTTTTCAATTGCTTGTAATTTTGGCAAACCTACTCAGGCATATACCTTTTCTCTTATTGGATCTCATGCTCACACAGGTGTATCAGAAAATTTCACACAAAGGAGTTTAGCAATTTCATAGGAAAGGGGAGCCTGCTGTTTCACCTTCCATCCTCTCTGCAGCAGATATACTTCCCATGTTTCTTAAATTTGGCGTAACAATTCCCAGTCTGTCAAGAATCCCATGCGAGCATTTGTCCTGTGCTCCAGCAGTCACTGTTTCTGCACCTTGGCTGGACTGTCCTGCAGGTCCCTGTAGAAAGACGTTGTTGTTGACCCTTAGCTAGGGCCTTCCACAAAGACTCAGAGTTCATGGATTGATGATCAGAAGGCTTTATTTATAGATAGATATTATTAGAAGATGATTGAGAGAGAGAGAGATCAAGCAGCTCCTACAGCAGGTTCAGAAGCTGCGATCATCTCCATGTCTCCGTGTCTGTCTGTGTCTGTCCAGCACCAGAATGGAATGCACAACAAGAACAGAGAGGACATCTTCCATTGGTCAAGGCAAACACCTTACCATAAACATTTCTCATATTTACATTCTTTTCTTCTGGGAACTATAGAGATCTCCCTTTAGAAATGGAGTTAACTATTTAGAATTGAAGACAGGTTAGAAAGAAATTGCTTTTTCCAGCTTGTCTCTGAAGTTTCTCAAAAACCCACTGCCAAGTCATGACCACAGGTCCCTACCCCTGAGTAGGAGTGTCACACCTTGTCCCCAAGGCACACCATGCACAGAGACAGATACGGGCCAGGGGCTGGTGGGGTCAGAAGGAGGGAAGGGGAGAGGAGGGAGAAAGTGGGAAGCTGGCTGGGACAGAAAACACAGGCTGAACTCCAACACTGATCTTTTTCTGTAGTCCTCTGGCCTCTTTACTTACATAATGGGTACCTGGAGATTATTCCAACATTTCTAAACTTACTTTTGTACTAAATTGTGATGAATATCACAACCCTGCTATTGTGGGGAGTGAAATATTCAGAAGTATTTAGACTCATAAAGTTATCCATAAGATGGAATTGTAATGCAAGCTAATAGTATCATATATTCACCTGAGTATATGCAAGTCACACAGGAATAAAATGAAACATTTTAATATTGCTGGAACTGCATTTTCAACCAAAAATTGCTGTTGAACTGATTTAACATGTCCCTATATAGAGGATTATAATCTCTTTTTATGAACAGTTTTCAAATCTGCTGCCTTCAACCTATTGGAATTAATACAGCCTCTGGCTTCTTTCACTCAGGTTGCAAAGTCCTTCCTCTGGCAGAATTTCCCATTCATGAGCTAGAAGGCTTTTTGCCAGCTGGATGTTAGCAGAGTACACAGAAAGGAACAAGCCAATTCCTTACAATATTTGCTCTAATCTTTATTCTCTCTTTCATATTACTTCTCTTCCTTCTGTTCTCTGCCTCCATGGAATTCTAAATCTTCATACAGGTCTCAGGTTGTTGATAATGTGGAGTTATTATAAAGCATAAAATCCCCTTTCCTTCACTCCTTTTCCCTCACTCTCCAAAGGAAAAGACTGACTTTAAAACTCCTACACTTAAAAATCCCCAACCCAAATCCCACCCCCCCAAAAACCAAACAAAATCAACCTTAAACCAATAAATAAACAGGAACTAGGGTTTGAGGATTTCAATTTTGATTGTCTGGATACATTTTGCCTTTTTTTTTTTTTTTTAGCTTTTAATTCAATTTAAAATTTTTAGCATTATCTGAAGAGTTCAGAATTTACCTTCTTTTTACTCTCACTTCATGACTCAAGTTTCAAAGAATTGTAGCTTGGGGGAAAAAACAACAGCATTGAACACTTTAAATCATGAAAATGTATGAAAGTTCACAAAATTGATTCATTACTGTATTTCATTTTTTGTAAACGCCTGTTGCTGTTGTCACTGTCAAATATTTTACACTTAGGCAGTGTCTTGCAAGCATTAGGAAAATAAGTGATATTAGCATCTTTTACATATTAGGAATGGTTCAGAAGAAGAAAATTGGCTGAACATGAGCCAGGAATGTACCCACATGGGCAAGAAGCCAGTGGCACCTGGCCTGTACCAGCAAGAGTGTGGCCAGCAAGATCATGGCTGTGATTATCCCCCTGTACTGGGCACTGGTGAGGCCACAGCTCAAATCCTGTGTCCTGTTCTGGGCCCCTCACTGCGAGAAACACTATGAGGGGCTGCAGCATGTCCAGAGAAGGGCAAGGGAGCTGAGGAAGGGTCTGGAGCCTGATGGGGAGCAGAGCTGAGGGAGCTAGGGGCGCCCAGCCTGTAGGAAAAGAGGCTCAGGGGAGAGCTGATCACTCAGTACAACCACCTGAACAGACAGTGCAGCCACATGGGGAGGTGATCTCTTCTCCCAATAGACAAGGACAAGAAGAAATGGCCTCAAGTTGCACCACAGGATATTAGGAAACTGAAGGGTTGGTCAAACACTGGAATGGGATGTCCAGAGAAGTCATCATTCCTGGGTGTATTTCAAAGATGTAGATGTTGCACTGAGGGATGTGGTCTAGTGGTGGCCTCAGCAGTACTGTGCTAATCATTGTACTCAACAATCCTACAGGTTTTTTCCAACATAAATGCTTTTCTGATTCTATGATTCTAAGAGACAATCCTTTATGAGGGCTGCAGCTGGAAACAGCAGTGCAGGTGAAACTAGAATAGAAATTCCTCATTGTCTATTCAGCCCCAGTGTGCTGTCTGGAGATATGTGCTGTGTCCTTCTCATGGGTCTGTCTCCAGCCCTGAGCCTACTCTTGGCATTGGAAATCCAACACCAGGCACATCTACCCACTGATGGTCTGGACATGCCCAGGGAAGGGCAGATCCATCACACATAACCATAGAGCCAAATATTTCCACATCTGTGAGAGAGGCTGTTTCTGAACACACAGTAAATCTGTCCTCTTGCTCTTCCACACACAAACATTATTTTCAATGTCCTCCAGTGATTCTGGTACAAAGTAATAATTCTTGGAGGCCAGAACTTGCAGCCTGCAATGGGAAAAGCCCCTGTAGCTCAGGTACTGTTTTCAAACGAGCTCAACTGGATCCACCCCAAAGTTCAGCCCTAGACCCTGTTGCTCTCCCAGCAGGATATAAGAAGGGTTTTACTAGCCACCAGTGTGCACTGGATTTGTGGTGTGTGACTGAGAGAGAACAGTACTTTTAAAGGAAAGAAGTTAGTGTATCTGAGGAGGGAGGGGAAGAGAAAAATGGTAGTGAATATCATCCTGAGGAACTACATAGATAAGGGCTGCTTATGCTTGAATGGGCATATCTGAGGATAGTATTTTTATAAAGTTGTGTTGATTTTGGTTTTGCTGTTTTTTTTTTTTTAATAAAATATTGTTACAAAAACGATTTAAGACTTATGAATATCTTGAAGAATTTTTTTTAATTTTGAGAAAGATGTAAGTGCTAGCGTGAAGCTGCTGTGGGTAGCTTCTCATGCCTTTTGTTGAACTTGGATAAGGCAAGAAAACATTGTGGGGTTTTTTAATTTTTTTTTAGACTTGTGAGTGTCAATGTTTTATGATGCAGAAGCTATTCTGCATGACTTATTTAAAGTTATGAGAGAAACTCTTGTCAGTTTTAGTTTTTCATATTAAGTACTGCTCCTCTCACGTTGTTTTATCTGCCTACCCTTCAGGAAAAAGAAAGCGAGGATAAAAATTAAAAACTACCACCCAAAGTCTCCAGAACAATAATGCTGTTCTGTGTTCATTTATTTTTGAGTCCTTGATTAACTATAAGTGTAAATTCCATTAAAAGTGTGAAACTAGATTTTTTTTTCTTATATAATGTTCTAAACAGTAATTTTGCCTCCTTATTATTCTCCATTTTCCAAGGCACCCTTTCAGGCCTCCAGATGCTAGCTGTTGTAAAATATGAAATTATTAGAGTAGCTCTATTTGTAAAAGAAACTCTTGAGATATCTGAATTTGATTTTACATGCTCGATAAATACTTAGATGAGTGGATTGAGAGTGGAAAAAGCAGGTAATGAGAGAAGGTTTAGAAAGATGCATTCGTTGAAGCTAGTCACAAATGGTCATTAGTCTAAACAATCCCATCTGGCAGAGATTTGTAGGTATTGCAGGAGCAATAGGTTTTAAGAAAGGATTTAAAAGAGGATAAAGTGATATGATCTCCAGGATTATCAGTGACAGGTGAAATAAATGTGGAATAAAAGCGGAGGGAAAGTTTGGGGTTTAAGTACTCTGTACATTTAAGTCCAAGACTTACATTGTGAGATAATCAATTTGTCTTCTTTAGTAGTTTGAAAGGTTTTGCATGAGTAGGCTGGAGGGGTTTGTTGGTGGTCTGGAGATGTAAGTGAATGCTTTATCTGTGAAACAGTTTCCTGTTCAGGTGAAAAATCAAATTTCTGAGCATTAACAGTACAAGTTCATGGTGAGTACTTTCCAGGCAAGCTCTTACCTCTGTGTAGGTGATGGGGGTGTTGCAAATGAGTAGTTTGGGTCACTTAAAGAATCACCATCAACAGTATTGTCAAAGGCAGGTTTTGATAAAATTTGTGAAAGTGTGATAAGGCTCTACAGCAAGGCTCACTGTTTTATTTACTGCGTAGAGGAAACATGCAAAGGAAAATGGGCTCAAATTCACTTTAGAATGGGGAATGGGGATGAAAAGGATAAGGAAAACCTCCCATTGAGTCCTGAGGTTCAAAGTAGACACGCTTACCACCCCCTGCTTTCTGAACTCCTGAAAGAATCTAGATGTTGCTAGATCCACTCTTAGTCCCAGATGTGGTCAACAGTTAGGTCTAAAGGACTTAAACCAACACTTACTCATTGATTAATTGAATGTTTAGAAAGTGACTCAATAGGATATATTATAATTAAGTCACTGTAGATTTGAAACAGCAATATTCATACTATACTTTCAAGAGAATATAGGGGTCAATTCACACACACACAAATTTATATATATAATATAAATGTATGAATGTATCTGTCAAAAATTCTCCTTGACTTCAGTGAAATACTCTCAAGACTTGAGAGCTGTCAAAAAGTGTCACATTCAGAGAGAGAATGTGTCAAAAGTGTCACATTCAGAGAGAGAGGTTGGCACAGCCTTCTGCCATCCAGGAGACCTTGAAGGGCCTCACCTAAGGTGCTGTTAATAGAGTTCAAGGTGATTGGCTCTAGTCATTAGTCAATTTTCATACAGGCCATGATCTGAGTTGGTAACCACTGCAGTTTTTCAGAAGTCTGGTAACAATGACACTGTTCCACTCAGGCTATGATTAATGTAAGCGATGTTCCAAGGCTGTCAGGGGTGAGTGACTATATCTTGTTCCCTACCTTAGCCAGCCAACAGCTATCCCTAGTATGAACAATTCTCCTCCTACCTTAGCCATGCAAGGTACGGCCAAGGGACACTTCACTACACGATTGGAACAGTTTGCAAACTATCTTTACCACCTCTGCAAGAGCTCAGCTCTTGTCGGCTGGTGTGTTTATCTGTTCAATTGTCATCATACTTTTACAGCAAAATATCAACTATTTTGACAAAGGGATGTTTCAACAGTGTTCTGTTCACTCTTCTTTGTTTTTCCTTTTTACCTCTTTTAACTTATTCCCAGCTGCCAACCAAGCCCGGCCCAAGACACATGCTCACCTCCCTGCATTGGGAGGGCAAAAGTGGGAAAACTTTGAGATCAAGACAGTTTAATAGGAAAAGTGAAAACTGCACATGAAAGAAAACCAAAACAAGGAATTCATTCATTACTTCCCATGGGCTGGCAGGTGTTCAACCATCCCCAGCAGAGCAGGGCTCCATCACATACAATGGTGACTTGGGAAGACAAATGTCACCACTCTGAGGGTTCCACCTTCATTGTTCTTCTTTCCACAGCTTTATATTCTGAGCATGACACCACATGTTATGGAATATCCCTTTGATTTCTTAGGGTCAGCTGTCCCAGCTGTGTCTCCTCCCAGTTCCTTGTGCACTCCCAGCCCTCTCGCTGGCAGAATAGTCTGAGAAGCAGAAAAGGCCTTGCCTCTGTGTAAGCATAGCTCAGCAATAATAAAAAACACTTTTCAGCACAAAGCCAAAACACAGACCCCTACTAGATACTGTTATGAAAATTAAATCTATCCCAGACACAACCAGCATGAAACTCAATTCTTCATTCTCTTCTTTGGAGTTGTAATGAATTAATCATCTAGATGGTGGATCTGAACAGAAATATTGATGTCATAGTAAAGTCAGAGAATCCCCTCTAAGATGGTTTTGTTTTAAACCCTGTATGTCTGGATACTGGTCCAGTAGAAGCCTGGCTTTGTGGTCTAATACCTAATATCTCTTATTCATGTATAAACCCAGCAAGGTACTGAGTTTTTGGGGTTTTTTCTTTGCCCTCCTTGAGAACACAGACCTTGTAGTCCTTCCAAAAGTGTCTTTCAGAGTTATGTTTTCTCCAGAATTTTTTGCAGGACACTGTTTGTGGGAGTAGCTTCTACAGAAGTAGATTTTTGGATTAAAAAAAAAGTGCAATAAAAGCATTCTTCAGAATAGACTACAGAATTGAATGGTGTGCTTGAGGTGATACCATTAAAAAGTCCAGCATGCTAAGGAGATTTTTGAAAAGTGCTTAAGGGGGGAAAATGTCTGCAATGAAAACCTGGATAATCCAAAAATATTCTGCTTTCTCCCTTTATGTGTATGAACTGCAACAATTATTTTGCTTTGGGCAACTTATATGCAGAAGAAGAGGAAACAGCATAACCAGAGCTCCTGGAAGTAGGGAGAGAGCAGGGAGGGGTGGGTGGGTAAGGCAGCAAGAGAGCTATTTTTAAAAGAAGGCTGATATTTTCTAATAGTGGAACCCTGCCTGGCAGCACCCTGTTCACTGCTGTTCCCTTTGGCTTCCATTTTTAGTGGTTCTATATCTGTGGTGCCTCTCCTGCAATTCTGCTGTCTGCCCCTTTAAACACCCTTCTTGCAAGAAATTTCTGCAATTATCGTGTAGTTGTAACCACAAAAGAGAGGTTAAATACTAGAGAAAGAGCAGGTAATGTATATCTGAAACGTAGCTGAAATAAAGATCACAGCTGGGGAGACGTCATCATGAGTTTCTGACAATACACAAAATGTTTCCATATAGGAATTGCAAACCATTCTCTGTTATACTCTAATCAAAGAAACTGCACTCTGCAGACTCTGTGAAACAGCTTTTGAAATTCTACATCTTTTTAGTGAGTTTTAGGGGAATTATGCCTGCTTAGTCAAGGCAAAGTTGTGAATGAAGCTAAATATTATTAACCTTTTGTTATACGTGCTGTGAAGTAAAACTGGTACTAACTGTAGCTATGCAACACACATGGGGGTATGTGTACCTATACCCAGGTGTGGGTGTGTTATAAAAATGCCCATTAAACAGCATATTAAACTAAACTAAACTGTGCTTTTACTGGTTGGAGAGCCAAAACTGTTATTAAGGGGCCTTGATATTCATAGAAACTGTTGGAATAGTTTCATTCACTAACTGGGATCCTCGATTTTCTCAGAGTGGAAGGGACTTCAAAAAATCCTCTGGACCAAACTTCTGTGGGAAAGAGAGCCTAGATT
The DNA here is from genome assembly GCA_013396875.1 of Vireo altiloquus. NCBI lineage: Eukaryota > Metazoa > Chordata > Aves > Passeriformes > Vireonidae > Vireo > Vireo altiloquus. The sequence continues at coordinate 403,053 of VZRF01008087.1, forward strand.
AAATTATCTAGCACCTTGTCCAGTCACATCTTGAAAACATACAATGATGAGACTTTGTATCCCAGGGGATCTTATTTCAGCAACTGAGTGTTCTTTCTGTAAAAATAAATTTCTTTCCTATTGTGAGATGAAACCTCATCTTGTATTTGTTGTCTATTGTTTGTCCACGTAACTCCCTGTGAACAGAAAGCCTCTGTCCTTTTTGTAGCTGCCTTTTAAGTAGTGAAATACTGTGCTGAGGTTTTTCTTCTGCCTCAGCTTTTTCTTCTCCAGGGAGGAAAGGCTTAACTCCTTCAGCCTTTACTCATAGGGACTGCTCCTAGAACTTTCAGCATCAAAAGGATGCTTGACTAGAATGGGATTATTGACAATATGCAAGATTACTACTTTAAAACCTTTATATATATATATATACACACATATATGTATATATGCACTCATATATATATACACATACATATTTATATTTCTGTTTTAAGCCTCAAAAATCATGGTAAAATAAAATCCCCATGAATTTAAAAATACAATTTTACTGGGAGTTCAGGTTTACTTTTAGACTCTTGAACTTTTATATTTGATGTTGTTAACCTTGTTTACACACAGGATATATCTGAAATTTCCCCTTTTGGAAAGGGGATTTCTGGGTTACTTGTGTGACAGCAGAAACTTTTGCTTTAAGTAATATCAGAGGAGCAATGATTCCATTACAGATTGTGTAAATATTAGAGATTTAGCACAGAATAAAATAGGAAAGGTTTGAATTTCAATCTTGAAGACCAGACTTGGTTTTTATAAACTGAGTATTGTTACAGTTACTTTCTAGAATCTCCTATTTTTTCTGTATGGTGTGTCTTTTCTTTTAAATGTAGTGATCTGAAGTATTGAACTTGTACTAACAAGATAAATTTTGAACAGTAGTTCTTCCTGTGAAAAGAATTAATGGGGTGTAAACTCTTGTCAGATGGACTGGAGCCTCTCAAGCTTTTGAACATCATCAGCCTTAGAGCTTCAAGCATCAACAATGCTCCTCTCATCCTAAACAGCTTTAATTTTTTACCCTGGTTTCTTTGAGAAAAGAAGTCTCTACCAAACTGATCTGTCTTTCTGGCTGCAAATCAGTCTTGAGATATTTTTGACTGAGCTAGCAAATTCCAAACAAATTTGACAGGAGGCTGGAAGCATCAAGTACTTTTCTCTAAGTTTTCTGACAAGAGGTGAACAGATGGTAGAAAGAGTACCTGTTTAGCACTGTCAAGGAGGAGACAGTTATGACCTGAAGTTTATGCTTTACTAAATATTGTGGAATACAAACTGAAGATCAGCTTTGTAACTTTTTTTTCTAGTTTTGTCACTTACTAGAAATCATGAAAAAAGTTATTGGTTTTCTTTGGGTTTGTGTGTGTGTGTGTGTTGTTTTGGTTGGTTGGTTGGATTTTTTTGGTGGTTTTTTGTTTTTGGTTTTTTTTTTTGAAGAACCTGTAAATTATATTTGTCAGATGCTGCATAACTGTGAAAGCATGATCACATTTTCTGCACAGCAGCAGACCTGCCACATTCTGGAAGAGAAGTGGTGGACAGGTTTTCCCACATTGCTTTCCTCTGGTAAACTATGTAAAATAAGATGGAGAGTCATGCTCAGTGTCAGGTGTGATATGTGGTGTTTTATGCAATCCTACTCTTCCAGTTGCCCCATCTCTGGATTCTGTTATAGTATACAACAGAAATACAAGCTTTCTTTTAAGGAAATCAAATCGCATTAGGAAAGGTGAACTCCCAGGTCTACTACTGCATGTTTGGTTTGGAAGAGCAGCCAAGCTTTTGTAGCTCTCTTGTTATACAAGTAGAGTCAAAATGTCCCCGCAATAAAGACAGTTATGTGATAATACAATTTACTTTTTGAGGCAAATAACCCAGTATCTGAAAAATAGGTGCCTGCTCCAAGTTTTTCCGAGCTTCCCTTAGATATCTCTACAGTCAAGGAAGGAAGTTAATCAGCTCAAGACGAGAAGGAACCTAAGTAACCTGCTTCAAGTAAATCATTTTCTCTAACTATCCAATTAACTTTGACAGCTAATTCTAGGAGATTTAAGTCTCTTCCTGCTTGTCTGACAATTTTACTGAAGGTTTAGCAGGTATTTTATAAACCTCTGAAAAATCTAGTTGGAAAAAACCTCCAACAGTCTGGGAAAGACTTTCAAGGGCACTGCTCTAAAGGAGTATATCTGAAACACGTGGGGCTTGAAGGCTGTTTCTGTGTTGTGCAGGCATAATCATAGTTCTGTCCTGGATTGTCTTTAAGCTGTGTGGCTGGGGTGGTGCTCTGAAAGGTGATGAGGTGAGAAGCTGGCTTTTTGTTCTCCCACTCTACTGCTCTGCTCATTATCAGTCTCCAGCTTTTTTATGTACCTGTGTTAGCTCTTTTCAGAGTTCATTTGCAGTGACTGTCATATTGGGGAATGTAGTGCTTGCTGCCCAGCTTTTGTATTTCTGCACAGGCTGCTGTAGTGCATGTTTGTACTGGTAACTCTGTAGTGACTGGAGCTGCCAAAGGGAGGAAAGGCCACTTTGTGGTATAAACCCTTAAGTTCTAATCCTTCCTAAATTAATTTTTCCTTGAAAAATTGCAAATAAAACTTAAAATAGGCTTGAAATCTACTGAATCCTTTCCAGTCTCTGGATGGGAACATCAGGATGTCCAGCAGGGTTAATAGAAGTGAGTCTATCTCATTACTCACTGAGTAAGCATCATGGCTTCTGCTCTTTTCAGAAGCAGCTTGCTTCTTATTCTGCTCATAGGATCTACAGCTGGAAACAGTACCAAGCCAAAGAACATTTCTGACTCCAGGGACTTTTCAGGCAAGGCACTAGGGTTATATAGGAGCACTGTGCTTCTGAGGGTTTTTTGATTCGAAGTGTTCTGTCCTTGGTGCCACACGAGGATTCAGTGTGGATCCAAACTGTTCCTGACATCTTTTTCTAAGGCTCCTTAAGGGAAGATGGGAAGTGCATCTATGTACTTTGTCATTATAGTGTAGCTCATTTCTTTTTCATGGAGGCAAAGGCAAACACAGAGGTGAAGAAAGCTGCAGAATCATTGTGTCTGCTGAAAACCTGCAGCTATATCTGTAGGTGAGACAGCAGGTGATCCCTTAGAAGCAACATCTTTCTGTGCTCTGTTGCTGCTCTGCTCTTTTATGTAGTGAAGGCAAAAAAGCAGTAACTAACAAGGATAGATGTGCAGTCTAAGGCAGGCACCTGCAATGCTTCATCCTTAGTTCTGCATTCCCAGAGCACTCAGCTGTCATCAACAGATGCTTTTCACCAGAGTGCAGCTTCCTGTTGGGTAGGGAATCTGAGAGTTGGTAGAGGAGAGTGTGGAGGTCTGAGGAGAAATGAATAAAAGCTGTGCCTCTGCAAAAGAAGGGAAGAAAATGGAAAATGTAGTGATTAAAAAAGACAAAAGGAAGGGGAAGTGAGAAACTGTCCCCCTTGAGCCACACACAGAATAAAGTTCAAAGAGATGTCTGGCAGTCAAGAACAACTCTCCTTAAAAAGCAATGAACTACAATGTTAAGTTCTGTGATAAGGCTAATCCAATCTCTGTAAAACTCTACATGCATGAATGAAATCGGTGGTCATCTGCATAATGTCAGCAAGGATTCTGGAATAAGGCCTTAAATACAAGTATTTAACTTGGGGAAATTTAAATGCTTGAAGCCACAGTGCAACAGCTTTAGCAGCAGTACTTGCATGTGGGATTTTTTATTACTGTAATTTTAATAGTTTCGGGTTTCAATTGGTGATATTCTCTTGTTGCTGGCTCCAATGCCTACATATCATTGACTCTTGCCACTGTCAGTTCTAAGGTAGGATTTTTTTATTTCCAGAGTAAAGAGTTAAAGGAACAGGAATAGCCTCCACACTTGGCAGCAACCTAATAAAGTAGAGTAGAGAAGGAAGTGGTCAAAACAGTAAAAGACCTGTAAGAGCAAAACTACATAAAAAGACCTCAAATTTACCTCAAAGCACACTTCGCTGGAGAGTGGATTTTCAGAAGAATATAAAATTAGCCTGTACTGTTGGCTTCTGGAGAAGACTGCTTAGCTACAGAACTCAATTCTAATGCACAGTAGAGAGGAGGGGAAGAGGACAAAGACCTCAAGCAGAGGGCCAGAAGAAGGATAAGCTGATGAGAGAATATTGCTTTGAAGAAGTAGGTTAGCAAAAGGACATTGTCAACCTTTCAGTATGCTACAATTTTGCCACGTTTCACACCCTGCATGCAGATTGTGCTGAAGCCTTTACAGAAATAGAAGTCTGCAGCATGTCCTGTATCCCGCACCCTCACTCTTCTGAGGGAAGTGTGACTTGGGGTCACAGTCCTTGCTGGCATCAGCAGGTTCAGCTTGCCTGGAGTCAGTGGAGCTGAACACCTACTCTTGGCAGCAGTAGTTTGTCCTTGTAGGGTTTTTTTTCATAGCAGATAAACAACAATTAACAGTGCTTCTATTGACAATATATCTGGATTATGTTATCCACTTATCTCTGTTATGTAGATTACGTTTATCATCTGAGATGGAGTAATATACTTAAGACAAAGAAAGATACTTCTTTTTTTTTTCTCTCAGAAAATAATTTTGCAAGTGCACTGGAAGAAGAGGTTTGCTTTTCTTCTGGGTAGAATAAACTTTTTCTTTTTTTTTTTTTTTGCTTTTTGACTGAATGAATCATTTTCATCTTCCTGTTACAGTGATTTCTGCTCTGCAGAAGCACGATTCCTGTGGATGGTAACACGGATTATCTAGTGATTACTGCACAGAGGTGCATGCATAGAATATTTCAATACTATTATGTTAAGTACAGATGCTGCAGAAGCACATCTTCTTGCCTTATTATCTTCCTTCTTCCTTTCCTTTCCTTTCTTAATTCCAAGCTATTGTCTGTGTTGGGCTTACCAGTGGCTGTATCCAGAGTAGGCTGGGGGGTAGGTTGGGGGGTGGAGAACAGCCACAGAGAATAAAATTCCAAAGTAGCTAAGACATAACCACCTCTGATATCTAAGGTTGGCTGTCCCAGACCTTTGATGCTCCACCCCCAACAGCAAATGTGGATTATTCTGGAATGTTTGGGGCTGTCTTGAATCTGGAATGTATAGGTCTGTGGATTTTTGCAACAGGTAAGAGAGGGATGTATTTCTTGGAAAACAGTGCTTCTGACACTCCTTTCCATGCTGCTGCTCTGAACAAATATTACTGTGTTTATTTAAAGACAGGTGGCACTATCTTAACCGCGGTCTCAGAGATGCTGTTGACTAATTACTTCTTGGCAGTGCAGTCAATGCTGATACACCTCAAGGATAGGACAAAATTCAATTTTGTAAAAACAAGAAAATAAGTTCTGGGAAGGGAGGATGTGGGATAGGGTCTTTGGGGCACAAGGAAGAAGAGATGTCTAGGAGGAAACAGATGTGGGCAGCTGGAACTCTGGAGGCTGTGCATTGAAAATTAAGCAGGAAGGAGTTAATGAAGATGTCACTGTAAGGGAGGAAAAAGAGGAAGAGGGATGAGGGAAGCTTGAAATGGGCAAAGAGGTTTTAGGGGAGAGTAATGAGCAGTTCTGACTGCACAGCCTTTAGAGGAGCAGGCTGCTGGGTTTCTTCCCCATTCTGGACAATTTTCTGCTTATCCTAGGTCCTGCTCTGTGGCAGCAGAGGCACAGACATAAACCTGTGGTACAAGGTCTGTTCAATTTATCGTAATGAATTGCAGATATCTTGAAGGTACCACAAGAAGCTCTGACTAACTGAAACATCTGAAGCTTATGTTGAATTAGAGTCTGGAAAATAAAAACCCTGCATGAAGGGAATTCATCAATAGATACTGTAATTTAGAATAGGTAATATGCAGGACTTGTATTCCAAAATAAGTATTTATCTAGTTCTTAAGAATATCAAGGTGTGTGGGGGGAACCAAACAAGATATGGTCTGTCTGGGTTTAATGAGCTATAATAGGAAATAACCCCATTTTTTTCTGCTTTCTCTGTTATCTAGAGAGTTAGGGTGTGTTTTTCTTCTAACAGAGAAGGTGATATGTAAACAAAAGGCCTGAATAAAATGATATGCAACTAGAAAAACAACACAAAAATTCAAATAATAAAAAATATATTTCAGTAAAATGTTCTGTTGGAGAACTAGACATGGCAAACATTTATTACTCCAAAATTTACTTAAATGTCTGAATTAATTGAATACTCACTTTCTTGTCTATCAGGATAATTTGCTGTATACAAAATTATATACACTTCCTGTCCTCTCTTACCTCATGTTTTTGACAAAGCAGTCATTTCCAGAGGGGTAAAAATTTTGGACAGTTTCCACGTTGTGGTGCCTGTGAGTGCCGTAGCATGACATTTTTTTCCACAAGTAGTAAATATACAATGTATTCAGATTATAAAAAGTCTACTCTATATTTTTAATTGTGCTGGGAAAGCGTAAGCTAACTGACAATTAATTCACATCTGCATCAGTGAGGTCTGGTGGATATAGGCCAGATGATTTAAAGTAAGGAAAAGAGGCTGAAGCTCCAGTGCCATGCTGCCAAGCCTCAGATTCAAAGCTCCTTCTGGAAACTTTTCTGGGAAGGTGGAGGGAAGGATTTGTTCTGACCTCTCCAGCTGTAAAATATGAAGGATGCCTCAGTCAGTGTGAGCTATGATGGATGCCTGTTGCGGTCAGTGAACAGGCCTTCAAGGGGAGGCTCATCTCAGCTTCTTTTAATATCTTCATCTGAAAGGGTCTGAGTCATGCCCATGATACTCCTGTTTCTCTTCCCTGGCTATAAACCCTGCAGGATTGTACCACAGATCTCTAGGTGTGAGTTAAGGTACTGTCAGGAAGATGACTCCTAACCTGTTATGATCCAACTGGGCACCAGAGACTGTGACTTGCCTGAGGTTTGTCAGCATGTCAAAGCTGGAGCTGCTGATGCTGCTTAGGTTAGGGTGTTTCCTGTCTGTAAATTACAGTGGATAGATCCCACAATGACATGAGCATGGGTGAATTTTCCCCTTCTCATCTGGTGTTTGATGCACAAACAGTGGTTTTTCTGTGTCACTGTAGACCTTTTATTTTGCTGTCAAGTAATGGTCATAGACTTATAAAGAATAGGCTTTACAACAAAACAAAACCCCCAGTCAAACACACCGAACTGTAGTATTTCCAGAACAAACAACAAGGTGCAGAAATTACCACAGCAGATATAATAAATTGTATTTTCAAAGTTATGTTGATGGAGTTGAAGTGTCCTTAACATCTAACACCATTGATGTGCACATGTACAGTAAACACTTGCATTTGTAAATTAAACTTCCATAAATATCAGCACAATATTTTAATATATAGAAGAAATGTGTTTCCATTTTGTTTGAATTTCTTAATTAATCCATTTGGGAGAGTGGAGGGATCATCCTCTTAAGCTTTAACACATGTTATTCTGGAATTTTGATCTGTATTAGAACTGTCTGAAAAAGTAAATAGTGAGTTCAAGTACCTGTATCAAAGTGGAAAAACTTGACAAGTGTTCTTCAGGGGCTTTCTTCCAAGTTATGTAAATCAGAGTTAAGACTTATTTACTTCAATAGGATAGAATTAGTCATTTGCATAGCATCATCACTATTGCTGTGGAAGTGGGAGGGGGATATAGTGTTAATGACATTCACAGCTTGTCATAAATTGAGAAGAGTTGGTAGTGCCAGCTGAGAAGATAAAGAAGCAAACAGAAATACAAGCCAAGGTACTTAAATGCAAACTAAAAGGAGGAAAGAGATGAAAAATGTGCTCTAATAGAATGCAGACTGGTGGTGGACAGTAAAGTTGGATGAATACTGAAAGTACTAATTCTTAAATAATTACCCCCTAAGGAAATGTCAGCACTTGCAACTGGTAAACTATTTAGATGGTTCAAACAAGTAACAGATTAAAAATGCATTTGTCTTATGCTGTAGCCAAAAAAAATGGACTTAAGTCTCAATATGGAGGCTGCAGGTATCTGTCACAGAAGAGGTCTATCTTGAGAGAGCTGAGATGTACTGGCACTATAATACCTACCAATTATTAATGGGAGAGGCAAAAAATCCTTGTAAAGTTTGAGGAATTTCTCAACATGGATTGAGTAATAAGACCCAATCCAGTCACACCTTTGAGATCAGTGGCTCCCAGCAATTTACTGAGAACCAGTGAAACAGTTCCCAATGCCTCAAAGAGATCTCTATGGTTTACTGGCCAGCCCACACAAGGGGTACTGTAATTAAGAAAGGGAATGCCTTAGTTGATATAGCAGCAAAATCTGTGTCTTTCCAACTTGTGGTAAAGTTCATGGCAATTGCTTTAGACAAGAACTTGAGGTCCAGTGTTGACTGTCCAAGAAAACTATAAAGTATATCGATCAAACAGGACAAGAAAAGAATACTGGAGAAAATAGGAAACAGTAGGAGATTAACACAATATGGAAAATGGGAGGAAAAACCTGTCTTACTGAAAAAATCACTGTGACCAAGGGGTTCCATGGTAAAGCTCACAGAGAACTGAAAGCAGTAGCTAATCAACTGTTACAATTATGGGTGGCACTGAGTGTCTATGCAGCCTTTAAAATAATTATTAATGCCTGCTCTACCTGCAAGAAATCGTGAAATATAAAGCCTATGGAAATCTACCTTTTTCCCCATTCTGAAGACTGCATGTAAACAATGCTGTTATATCCAAAATATGTGGATATAAAAATTTGCTAGTTATAGGAGACCAATTATAAGTATGGGTGGAGGCTTTCCCAATAAGAAAAGCAGACACTAGAAGAGTAATGAAAGGCCTCGTTAAAGAAATTATTCTTAAGTATGGAATACAAGAATCTGAATCAGAAGAAGGTCACATTTCAGATCAGAAACAATCAATTGATTATAAAAGGTTAGGAATTAAAAAGATTGGAGACCTTTTTCACCCTCAAGCATCTGGATGTGTACAAAGGATAAATTCACTATTATGGAGAGAACAGCTAAAATTTGCATATATATAGGCTTAAAATGGCCTTATGCATTATATTTAACTTTATGGGACATTTGAAATGTGTCAAGACAGTACCTTGGACTATTTTTTGATGAAGTTCTTTTTGGGAGGCTCTTGTCTGTACTGGGAACTTATATCCCAGCCCAAAACAGCTTCTGGAATGCAGATGAGCATTTGACACCCTATGTCCTAAGCTTACAGGAAAGTTTCAAAATTAAAAGGGATCATGATCAGTGGTACTAACCCACTTCTCTGGAGATACAGGCACATGATTTGCAGCCTGGAGATAAAAATTTATTAAAAGTGTTTTCCCATAAATCTAAATTGGTATGTGGGAGTGGCTGCCGACAGTCTTATTAAATTCTTACTTTGCTGTAAAAGTTAGAGGACAGGAAGCTTGGATCCATCACTTGCATGTTAAGTGGTTGTCAAAGGGTCATTCAATGGATGAACACCAACAAGTGCAGGAAGAATCTACCATGGTCACTGTTTTAAAAACTGAAATAGGTTTTATTTTTTTTCAGATCTACTTGGGTGTGAGGTTTCCAAGTGCCTGAAGAAATTATGAAAATCCTACATGTAAAGTTGGTAACCTTTACCATGCTTTTTTTACATGAGGTAGTGTGGTGGCTGACTCCTTGGTGGATCATAGAGAGATCACAACAAATAGCTGGAGAAAGCAATTCCTTTTTAACTTGCTTTGAATTAAATATTTAAACCCATTTCTAGGAGAAGTTCTGTGAGAAATCCTTGATGAAAGAATGTAAATATGAAAGATGTTTTGGTAAGGTGCTTTCCTTGACCAATGAAAGAGTTGTGTTTTGTTTGTTGTTCATTTCTTGGACTGACTGTGCTGGAGACAGACAGACACAGTCAGGCAGACGATCCCCCCAGCTGAACCTGGCTGCAGAGAGAAAGATTGTTTCTTCTTGATAATAAAGCCTTCTGAACAATCCATGAACACAGAGGGATTTGTAGGCCCGAGCATAGGGCCATCATCATTTCTACATGGTAGTATCTAAATTTATGCAGCCTTGTTACAAGGAGGGAAAATTTTTATTTCAACTGATCAAAAACCATAGCCCAAAGTACTAACAAAACTCACTGTTGGATATGTACTTTCCTTCCAAGCTACTCAGCTTCAAGCACTCCTCTGTTAGGGATCCCTGTACCCAATAATATCTCATGGACTAGGTTGTGTTCAGATACTACTTTCCACCAATACCGCACACACTCACAACTGTGGGAGGTGGCAGTCCCAGAAGCAAAGAACAAATATGCAGCATGTAAAACGTTACACCTGCCCCACTCAACTTATGTTCCTACAGTAATCCTGCTCCTGTGAGCAACCTTAATGATTGAAACCAAACAACAGGCATATAAGTAACAGGAAAATTTGGGGACTTTTCCATGCACCTGGGCCTGTACCTGAGGGCAAAGGCTGATCTGTGATATGTGGTAAGAGAGTTCACAAAAAATTAGCAGGACATTGGAATTTGTGTCTTAGGAGCCTCAACTCCTAATATTTTTGTTCTCAAATTTAGAGATCCTGTGATATCAGGATTGTGGTACAAACATTTGTTCATAAGACCAAATGTTGTAATTCATTAGTAGAAAGTCCAACTGCATTCCACTCCCTATGTTTTTTTATCTGATTGGCAATGACTGAATTAGGAAGGGCCTTAGTTTATATTTCACTGGCAATAGAAACTCCAGGCAATAATACTGCTAGTGACACTCCAAAAAAAGGTTTCACAACTCTCTGAAATTTCATTGAAAAATAGAATGTCAGTAGACACTTTCTTAGCCTCACAAGGGGGACTGTGTACAATTACTAATACCAGTCATTGCATGTTTGTTGACCAGAGTGGGAGGATTTCAGCTGATGCCCGGAAGCTGTGGTAGCAAGGAAAATTAATGCATAAAATACTATTGGATAATACTTCAACAGGCTTACAAGAAGTATGGTCTTGGCTCACCTCCTGGATATCAGATTTAAGAGTGTGGGCAAAATGAATTCTTTATGGGTTATTGATTTTTATAATAATCTTTGTCATACTGTTTTTATTTAACTTTGTAACACTTGCTGTATTCAACGGTGCTTACATCTTGGAGGCTACAAATATTCTGCTCCCATATAATAAATAACAGGAATGTTAATAAAAACAAAGGCAGGACTGTTCTGGAGAGGACCATTAAGACTTAGCAACAGTAGTTTGCAAGAGCAGACAAAGCCTACAGACTGTGATACATGAGCTATAACAACTGTATTGCAGCTGCTGAAAAGATAACCACAGAACCCATTCAAACGAGCCTAAGAGGGGGCAAAACAGGAGAGAAAAACACTTTATCTTGCAGGAAAATATATCCTCCCCCATGAAACAACAAACAAACCAAACCAATAAGGTGTAAGACCCAGATCTTAATATAACTATTGGTCCAAACTATTGCTTTAGGGGCAGGAAACTTGGATTGTAGCAGTACAACTACCCTGGGATTTCTTTGTTCAGGTTCCCTCTTTGGAAGCACATAGCTGAAGCTGTAGCACTATTAATAAAGTGAACTTTATTAAAAAATCTCTTCTTGGTTTCCTGAATCAGCAGGGTCCTAGAGTGTAATCCTGTTATGGTGGCTGGCATGTAAAATTTCCATAACATCAGGTCAGTCTTGTGATATTTGATGGGCATGTAGACAGGTCAAGTGTCAAAAGGATTATGCAGGCACAAGTAGTGGAACTAAGAAATGAGAACTCTTAATCTGGGGGTTTTTGCCATAATATGTTCTGAAATGGGAAAACACCCACTGAGGATAGTTCCAAAGTATTTGAATTAAACAATCTCTACTTTTCATTTAACCTGCTAGTTATGTCGTAGAAAAGCAAACTTTCCACCCAGAAAAAAAATTGTTAAGTTTATCAAAGATCTATGTTTTTAGTTATATATTAACATGTACTAGATCCTGGCTTTAGATTTATTCAAAAACTTGGTAGCCCAAATATTAAAAGCCTTATTTCCTTCATGTTCAACATAGGAAATTAGGCTTTCTCAGTTTAGTTTCTGTGTTTTAGTAGTAAGTTTCTTGTTTGTTGTTTAGAGGGAGGGAGGTTGAGGGTTTCTTTTTTTATATTTTTTGTTCTTTTGGAACTCACTAGATGAGTTGTCTTTGCAGTTATAGTTTACAGTGTTGGTATTTGAGGGTGATTAACTGAATCAAAATGTCCAATAGGGCACCATGGATTAGATTCATACTTTGTAATACTAAATCTAAAAAAATATTTTTAAAAATTGCATGACATTGTTAAGCTATACATCCAGGGATTTTTCTTTAATCAGAAAAAAATGTATATGTGTTTAAGACAGATTCTCCTTACATAAGTACATACACTCAAAGTTTGTTTGAAGAACTTGTGAAACTACACGTGTAGAAAATACATCTGTACAAATACAGGTGAAAGGCAAATTATTAGCATGAAGTCTCTAACCCACTATGTAGCTCTATTCGAGTAAGAATCAGATTTCCCTGGCCAGTTGAAAGCAGAATTCTTATTTTCTCAGGCTTTGATCCTTCCATGAACTTTAGGAGCTGCAGATTCTATATCCAGGCTGACCTCTGATCTTGCCCCTGAGATGTTATTCCCCACTAGAGTGGTGGTGGTGTGGGAAATCCATAATTTTTCTATTAGCACTTTCATTCTAAAATGACTCAGGAGTATGTTTCTCATATCCCTGAGTGACATTTTGTCCTTTAATGAGTGAAAAAACTTATGAAGAATTTTACCCTAACATAAGCTGTGTTTTTCCCACCTTCCATGGAGAAACTTCCCTGCATTTATGACTTTTAAGAACAGAACAGACAGAAGGAGGTCAACTGACAAGTGTATACATCATGCATATGGACACAATCTGAGGTGATAGGGTATTTATCTTTTCCTATACCAGCAAGTTGTCTGAACACGATGCACTTAAAATCTCGTAGGTATTCCTTACATGTGCATGCACCTTCTATCTTTGCAAGCAAAACTGTGAATTTTTCAGAGCTAAAAAAATTATCTTCTTTTTTTATGTTCACACAAGTCCTGAAGCAGCACACACATTCACAAAGTTTGTCTCAGGGATGATGTCTACAGGTTGCTGTGGGCAGTGAGGTGATGAATGAAAGTTGCAGTATCTGCTACCACTTTTAATGTCAGGCTAAAACCAAGAAGCAAGATGGGGAACATATACTACTAACCTACTGAGGGTGAAGAACTAAATAAACTGACTTCAGCCTCCAGAGTTGGGTGGAGACATCACAGCAACCTTCCAGTATCTGAAGAGAGCCTGCAAGGAAGCCAGAGGGAACTTCCTCAGGGACTGCAGTGACAGAGCAAGGAATAATGGGCTCAAGCTGAAAGAGGGAGAATTTAGTATACATACATGGAAGAAATTTTTTACTATGAGGGTGGTGAGGTACCAAAACAGGTTGCCCAGAGAAGCTGGGGATGGCTCATCCCTGGAAGTGTTCAAGGCCAGGTTGGATGGGGCTCTGAGCAACCTGTTCTGGTAGAAATGTCCCTGGCTATGGCAGGGTGTTGGAACCAGGTTAACACTAAGGTTCCTTCCAACTCAGGCCATTCTATGTTTCTAAATCCAGTATTCTACAGGAAGCATTTCATGTTCTTACACACTGCTTGAATTTTGCAGTTAACAGTCAACAAGCTGAATTTTACAGGCCATTAGCCCATAAGTGAATTATTGCCCCTGGGTGTTTTAGAAATGAAAAACATTATTTCATTTTAGAAATGCTCTTTTCTTTGCAATTAAAATTTCATTACGATATTTAGACACATCAGTGTAGGACATGCGCCTAGTAAGTGAATCAGCATTAAAAGACTTTAATATTGCCTTTGGAACAAAGATTTATAGTCCACAAAATGAACGAATTTAGACAAAGGACAGAAGCTACTATTGTCTGTAATAATAAATGATTTTATGTAATTGTTAAGTTTATCAAAATACATATATGCAAGAGCCCTGAAGACTGTTTAAATCATATATTGCAAAAATGAGGTTAGCCAGTTAAACTGTAAACATTTTTAAAAATCCTCAGAATGAATTCGGCTATTGTGAATCATCCGTCTGCCATCCAGGGAGGCTAGAAAGGTTTCACAACCTTTTGAGAATGTAAAGTACAATTTATATATTAAAATTGGAAAAAAAGAGAAAAGCCACACTCAGAGCATACAAACAAAGCAAACCACAAAAGCCAGAGATTTCAAATTTAAATAAGTAATTTAAAAGATGGTCTTGCCTTTGAATTTTCAGGGTTTTGTCAGCATATATCTGAGCCATAATGCTATTAAATGCACGGTTTTGTCTACATCAGCTTTCTGATTGAAACAAGATAAAAAGCTGTTTGAATTCATTGTTCTGGTGTATTTGAAGAGCAAAAAGCTGTCCCACACAAGTGTCAAGCCCAATTTTTTTTTCCTTCTATTGGATCCATGAGACAAAAGGATTGTGATTCCTTTTACATTTAAGACAGAGAGAAAAATTTTTGCATTTAAAAATGACATTGTGGATATATCTCTTTCCTAGCAGCTACTTAATAGCATGTTCCTTACTTTTCTTTCATAATATAAACTTCTTACTAGAAAGACTATTAAAGAAAAGTATGGTAGAACTATTACCACCATTAAAATTCTATGATGAAATGCTATATGTAAACATAGAGACAGAAAAGTCTCTAAAGAGATCAATCCTTAACACATCAGTTCAGGCTTATCCAGTAAGTATACTTGTATTTCTGATGTTGCAGATATCAATGCTGAAAAAGTATTAAAAATAATGAAATCAAGTTTGGGAATCTCATCTTTAAATCCAGTTCCTTCAGTATCATTTCAGATTTCCCTTCTTTAAAACATAACCTATTTCAAAATATCAACTCTTCATTTTTATTTTCTTTTGCCCCTTGAATTCAGTGCTTAAAGCATTTGCCTGAAGCTTCTTTTCAGCTTTCATTTGAAATATCTCTTCCTGTATGCATTGCAAAACAGTGAAAGCTTTTCCCAAAGTTTCTGGTACGCTACATCCATACTTTCCCAGCTTGTGCAGAAATAGCAGACTCCTTAAACTTATATTGTTAACACTTTCTGATTATTTTTTTAACTTACTTCCCTCTACTCTCCTTCAACTTCTCTAATCAATATTGTTTTCTGTGTAGGTTCTTGTGAATTGTAAAGTTTCAGGTTCATGATTCTTCTTTAATAACATTTGTGGGAAATTTTGGGTCCACATGTGCATTGCTTCCTGAATCTCTGTCAGTAACTTAATGCTAGATTCTGGCCTCTGTCTGATTAAACGAGACCTCTGTCTCATTTCCTCAGTCCCAGATCTCCTGTATCATGATGGTAGTCCTGTGTAACTGACTGTCAGACTGAACTTATCAAAGGTAAACCAAACGCACATATCTCTCTGGAGTTGTCCAGCTCTTTATTTGTTCTGATTTCCTCTTACACTGGGAAATAATGTGTAATTCAGGGGTATGGGGAGGTGTTGCATTGGTTTTGTGGCTTTTTAGTTTGTTTGTTTTTCATGCAGTGTCATGGGCTACTTGAGAGCAATGAAGAGCTCTTCCTGTCTGTTGTCCAAATGCACAGATATATTTCCCAATTAATCTATTTTAAAATAAATGGCAAAATCAAACTGTGTATTCATTTAGCTAAAACCTTACAGCACAGATAAACGCTCCCTACCCCCAAATACACACAATTACACTAGGTGAAAAAAGGTATTTTTATTCTCCCTTTATCCTGTTTTACCCTGGAAACAGGAGCTTGAACCCTATAAAAGTCTTTTACATTTAGCTACTGCTTCATAAGGTGCATTAAACTACAGTCCTATAAGAGCTAAGTGGAGTTATGATCCAAGAAAGCTCAAGAGCAATCAAATTGTAGAGAAGACAGGCTGGTTTTGGTAACATGTTGTCTTGTTTTCTTTTAATTAAGGGAACTGCTGATACTTTGAAATGTCATGAGGCTTGTTTAAAACTTAAAGTAGATTCCAACAAATTACTTTCTGAAGACCAAGTGTGTAGAAGTAAGCATAGCATTCCTTTAGGATGAGCTGCATCTGCAGATCCTTACTGTTTCTCCAGTGGATTTCTAATCCCTAGAGGGTGGTGACTTTGAAGTGCTGTATCCAATGCTGTCTTCTGGATTTACAGAAGGTAGCAACAAATGCTTTGGGAATCCTTAAAGTGATGGAAAAAAAGGCCTTTTGCATTATTTTTCCCTCTGATTCTTGGTTTAGGGCGTTAGGATGGTAGTTGCTAAGTAGAGAGCAGAAATACTATTTGTCATAGGAGTACTTCATATCCAATGTTTTTATTCCTGAACGGTTTGTTCTGTGGTGGACTAAATTTAGTTTAATATTCTTTGCTTTCATTTCCTTTGTGTTACCAGTGCAATCACATTCAAAATCTCTCAGCTTAAATTCCTTAGGAGAATAGCCAATAGTCAAACCTGCATTTTTCCTTTGTAACTTTGTTGATCAGAGAGAGAAACACTTCTTCCTGTCTCCCACCCCCACCGCCCCCCCGCCAAGTAACAAGAAATTATGGTTTAAGGCCTTAGAAATTCTAGAGGAAGATATTAGAAGGTAATTTTGGTACCATTTACATCAGCAGTAAGGGAGACAAATGTCATATGTAGATTGACAAGAGACACAGCGTCCCATATTACACAGAATCCCAGAATGGGTTGGGTTGGAAAGGACCACATTGGTCAACTGCTCTAGCAGGGTCATCCCAGAGCACATGGCACAGGATTGCATCCAGATGGTTCTGGAATGTCTCCAGTGAGGGAGACTCCACACCCTCTCTGGGTGATCTGTTCCAGTGCTCGGTCACTGCATAGTGAAGAAGTTCTTCCTCACGTTCAGGTGGAACTTCCTGTGCATCAGTTTCTGCCTCATGCCTCTCATCTCACCCTCATGGAGAACAACCTCCATTCCCCACACTTTCTGCACTGCTCAAGCAGTAGGCAGAGAAATTTGGAATGAAGGAGTGAAGTTGAGCCTGGGAAGGAGGGCAAAAGATATTTTGTCTTTATTTCTTGCTATATGTTTTAATTAGTGATCAGCTGCATTAGTTTTCCCCAAGCTGAGCCTGTTTTGCCTGTGGTGGTAATTGATAAATGCTCCTTGTCTGTGTCTTGTTCGATGAGCTCTTCCAGATTACGTTGCTCCCCTCCTGCCCTGTTAAGGAGGGGGATTTGTGAAAGTGGCTGTGTGGGGTTTGACAGCCACTCAAGGTCAACCCACCCCAGTGAGAGCCCTTTGCTCAATGAACTTGAGGGAGATCAACATAAAGGCTACATCAGTAGCCATGAAAGAGGCGTAACTAGGACAGCTGTTCTAACAAATTAAACTTTTCCCTAGGCACTTTCTGAGTCTTTTTTTTCTTAATATGTCAGTCACACCTTCCAGATGTGTCTCTTTTAGCTCTCCTCCCCCTGGGATAAAGGACAAACAGTATAGCAGCAATATTATGCTGCTCCCTGTGTAGCTGTAAATGTCCTCAACAGCCTGGGGATAAAAAGAGAGGGGCTGGTGCAAGAAAACAGAATGACTTCCAGAGCTTTCATTCACATTATCAGGCCCGATATTTGAGCATCATCAGAAGCACTCGACTGACCGAATACAGATAGTGATGGTACTCTATATGATTTTTAAAATAACTTTATGAAAACTGGCTAGGGTTTTTTGAGACAGTGGTAGTATTTGTTTGGTTTTTAACTTGGATGTAATGCTGAGGGTGTGAGACCAAAACCAGACTTTCTTCATTATGATTGTCATCAACCCTCTGTCATCGGGCTAAGAATTATACTGTCTCCAGTACATGTACTGCCACCTGTAAGCTTGAGGCAATTCCTTTTAAAGGTCTTTTTCCTTTTTCTTTTTCCATTTCACCTCTGTTTATCTAATAAGGTTGCAGTTAGATCATGATGTTCCAGAAATATGCTAGAGCTATACCTGTCACTGGGCCAGTCTTTATCTTCTGGCTCCCTTGTCTGCCAGCCTGCTGAGCTATCAAACAAGCTTCTGCTATGAAGATTCTGAAATGATACACTTTTGACAACAGAAGAACACTTTATTCCCATTACATGTAGCCTTAAGTATACACATTACTCATACCAATACTGTCATTTATTGATAGTACTGAACTGTCAGTGATCTAGTTAGCACAGTTTGGTGCTGCAGCTTCAGTTGCTAGACAGAATGACATTTTGCTCAAAGAGCTTGTTATTACATTTTGATTTTATACAGGGGATTAAAGCGAAAACACAGGCTGGTTTACAAAGGGGAAAAAAATAATACAGCCAGTATTTTTTCACTGTTCACTGTTTGCACAATTTTTCATGGATATGACAACTTGTAACAATGTGGGGATCTGAATTCTGTGGGTTGGGTTGGTTTTTTTCTTTTAGATAGGCTTACATCTATAAATGTGAAACTGTTGAATATTGATGAACTTGAAACTAATAGAAATATTAGCTTCAAATTAGGTAATTTAAAGGCCCCGTGCTAGAATGGAATAGAAGAGATTCATAAGAAGAACATTCATTCTGAATTCAGTGAATTCTCTAGAGCTTTGTAAAAAAAATTTGAAGAATCAGTATGAACACAATACGAAAGGGAATGTGCAAATATGTGCTTAACAGGGGTTAAGACTGGCTTGTGCTGGTGGTGGAGAACAGCATTTCCAGGACAGAGCTTCCAGGGTGGTGTTCACTGTAGTAAAATGGAGAAATGCTGTCTGTATTAAGGTAAGAAAAGTCTGCACCTTGGTAGGACCACAATATAGGTGATTTGTCAGCAGCAGAGAAACTCACGAAATGAGTGAGGATGTGACAGCTGCCTCCTCTTTTTTTTCTTTTCCTTTTGTATTATGTGTGAACATGGCCAGACCATTCCTGTGCATTTGTTGATGCTTGTAAGTGCAAACATCATCTTGATTAAAGATGAAAACACAAGAAACCCTTCCCCTTTATAAGGCCTTCACTAAATTTTTGCCATTCCAAAGTTTTAATATCTTGATGCCCCAGAAAGGCATACTTGCCAATTGACTTTGAGAAAATACGTAAATTTTAGAAACTGTGATTTCTAAATTTTTAGAAACTCACACATGATTTTCAACGTACTTTAGGGTTTTGGGCCCATTTGTGATCAGATTAAGGCAACAATTAAATATGTTATAAATGTATTATTAATGTAAAGAAATTAAATATGTTCAGTATGTAGGTTTCTAGTCTTACAGTAATTTACTCATGTATTGTTTTTAATGCATATTTCATAAAAAATGGGTGAAATGCCTTCTAAAATAAATCCTGACCTAAAATCCAGTGACATTATACTACGTTAATTAGGCACATATGCTGAGTCTAGGCAATTTGTTTTGTACTAAATACTTTTACCACTGGCCTATGTAGCACCAGTTATTTCCCACCTCAGAAGCCCCAAAAAACTTAGGTAAGGTCTCCAAAGGTGTATTTGCTTTTTAAAAACAGGGGTCACTTTGTTAATTGTCTCGTTTCAGAGTCTTTAGAATACATTTGGATCATGATTTTGTCACATTCAGTACACCACTAGTTGGCAAAGTGCAATTGCTTTTTTTGGTCTAAAATACAAGCTCTTAAGGGAAGCTCAAATGCTGAAAAGCAAATTGCAGTTTCATGTAGGAGGGAAAAGCAGAGATGACTCTAAGTGCTATGAAAGGCTCTTGTAGCCTCTTGTTGAATTACTGAGAGTTGTGGCTTAGTCCATGAACAGAAGTGAAACATAATGCTTTTTAACTGTAACCACTATTTAAATGTAGAAAAATCTACATTTAGGTCTCTTCTCCTATCCTACCTTTTCAATAAATTTAGGCAAGTTGGAATAGTACAGCCTTTGTTTTCCATGATGCTCCTGATTTCTGCTAACTGGTGCACATCCAAGACTTTTCATGACTGGTGGGAAGGGACCTGAACACACACACCCACTGTTCTCTCACATGTCCACATGTTTGAGCAAGAAGAAATTCCCATGTCTGTCATAGCAAGTCGTAAAGGCTGAATATACCTGCCCTCCTTTTCACTGCACTTCAAAAAATTGCACAAGTGCAAGGGACAAAGGATTTACAAGGATTTACATAAATGCAGTGAGAAGCCTGTGCAGTCTAATAAATATATCTTCCTGTCAGATCGCCCTCTTTTTCATGCGTCCTATTTCTTCACTATGGATACTGAATGGATAATTTAGCAGCAGACACAACAAGTAGGATGCTGAATTGGTGTTGCCTCAGCATGTTCTTGGTACCACTTGTGCAGTCGTCTGTCTTCCAGACGCTGCCTTTTCAGCACAGGAGAAAGACTCTTAACAACACAGACAGCACTGCTTTAGCTGCGCAAGGGTGGGAGTAGGTAGAATTTAAATCTTTATTTAGGGACACTGTCGAGGTAGTGGTTCCCCACTAGCTTTAGCCATAATTTCTTTTTCTAGAGCAAAGCAGCAAACTCGATTTTTCTCTTCTCAAAACTACCTGTTCTCCACTATCAATAATATACACTGAAAACAATGGTCAAAAAAGCCACAAACAAACAAAAGTACTCTCTGAAAATCTATGAGAACTTCGTGATAAACTAAATAGAAAAACTAAATAAGGGAGGGGAGAGAGAGGAATTAGGGAATTAGACAAGGTGGCAATTAATAAATTTTAACCTCTAGTCGGTTCATGTTATTTAATATTCCTTTTATTCTATTTCCATGCAGATAGTGCTCACTGTATACTATCAGGATCTTTAAAGCTCTAAGAAATGTAAAAATGTTGAGAAGCACAACAGACTATTTTTGGCAAGTTGCAATGTCATAATGCCCTTGGACATCACACACTTCTGCTCCTTCCAGTTTTATAATGTGTTAGGGGATTTGTGCAAACTGTAGCTCTCTTATAAAGCTCCAGAACACCTAATAGCAAACCCCTCATATTCTTTCTAAGTCTCTTTTCTGTGCTAGAGTAGGTTTTGTGGTTTGGAAAGTACCTTCTAATGGCAAAGACAACTTCTAAGGGAATGTTTTCCGGCATCCATTTCCATCAGCTGTCCCTTTAAACATGTCAAAGTTAAGAAATTGCAGCCATGACTTAGCCATCTGGTAGCTGATGATTCATCTCTGTCCCTTAGAGATAGCAATTTTCTTTGATTTTCCTTAAAAGCTGGGTTTGCTGGTGCTCACAAGAGAATAAACTTCCAGAGGATTCACTGAGTTCAGGACTGCTGTCTTCCTTCCACACTCTTCTGAGGAAGCACTGGTAATGACAGGTGTTTCTAGGGCCAAATAATTTCCATGGGAGGGCAAAACCATTGTGGGTTTTGGGAGCCATAGATTTCAAAGCATTCAGGGTCATCTCCTTGATGTTAAATTACGCTGAAACAGAGCTGCAAAGATTTCCCCTATCTGCCTGTACACACATTCAAACACCCTGCTGGTCAATGATGCTAACTTTTCCATTATTTCTCAGCATTCTTTAATGAATAGGTGTAAAATCTAACATACCGCTTGAAAGGGTTTCACATACTCTTTGCCCTGTTCTGCCTGTTAGTCTTTAAGAAAATTAAATGTGAAAGACGGAGGACTGGTAAAAGATCATTTCTCAGTTTCTAGAAGTCTTTATTTTAAGGGGAAACACCCTATTGTTATTTTAGCACTGTTAGCACACTTAAAAAAATAAAAATTAAAAATAACATAAATATTCTATTTCTGCATTTACAGAGGAATGTGATATTTGTATACTAAAAGGTGATAACTACTGAAGTTATAATTAGAATGGGAAGAGGGAGGAAATAGTATAGTAATTAAGGTTGAGCTGTCCTTTAAATTCATCTCCATAACATTTAAATGCATTCATTAACTCAATGCATAATTGGGAGGCATGCCATTAATGCAACAGTTCTGATTGTTTATCAAATTACTTCCAATCATCAGTGTATCTTGATGACACCTGGCAATCCAGTGTATGGACATCAATAAAATACTAATTATGAAATACTAATTGTAATCAGTCTATAAGGTCTAAAAAGAAGCATTGCTGTTTAAATTAAATTAAGTTAATTTTATTGACTTAATTATTGAAGGATGAGCTGTTCCAAGCTGTAAAATTCTGAACTGACATTTCAAATTACTTCCATACTTATAATTAATGCCAATTCTTCTAAAAGCAAAGACCACAAACAAATAGATGCCAGAGATAATAGGTCAGGCAAATTAGCACACGCTTCCTCACTGACTACTGAAAAACAATCTGAAAATGGGTTATACAATGTTTTTTTCTTTTTAGTAGAGACAAAAAACCCACAGAAGATCTATAAACTTAAACTGTTTGTTAAGTAAGCCTTCTCTGTTTGTCATATAGTTAGATAAACTACAATTGTGATAGGAAGTGTTCGTTAACAGCTCATCAAAATATGTATGCATGTGAGTATATAACCCACAAGTGAATTTGCCTTTTTTTTTTTTTCTCCTTCCCTCTTTGCAGTCTCATTCCCTAGGTCTGGACCCACAGCTAACCTGAAGGCAATGTACTTATCATTACTCTTTTGCTCTGAAGTCTATTGCATTAATAATATAATAAACCATCTGTGTTGAAGGAAATTGTTAGTATCCAAAGCTTACAGCCATTTAAATAATCCTAGATTAGTTTCCACTATGTTAGGAAGTGTTTAACCCATGTTTATCTTTCACTTGTAATAATGGATTAATTAAGTATAACCATGCTATAAATTTTATCGGGAGCTATTCACGGTGAAATTATTAGTTTGTAAAATGATTATGCAAACAGATATAGTTTTGTATTTAGAGCTTTGTTTTGTGTCATACAGCAAAGAGTAAAAAGGCAGTTTGGAAGGAATAGGGCTGTGCTACTTTTGGCTGGGGTAGAGTTAATCTTCTCTACAGTATCTAGTATGGAGCTGTGTTTTGGATTTGTGCTGGAAACAGTGCTGATAACACAGGGATATTTTAGCTAATGCTGAGCATCACTTTCACACCACCCCACCAGAAATTTGGCTGGGGGTGCACAAGATGCTGAGAGGGGGCACAGCCAGGGCAGCTGACCCCAACTAACAATGGGATATTCCATGCTATAAGATAACATGATCAGCATATATGGCTGAGAGGAGAATGAAAAGGGAAGTGATGGCACACTCGGAGTGATGGTGTGTGTCTTCCCAAGACACCATTACATGTGATGGATCCCTGCTCTCCTGGGGATCATGAACACCTGCCTGCCCACGGAGAGCAGTGAATGAATTCCTTTTTGCTTTGATGTGCACAGCTCTCGCTTTCCCTGTTAAACTTTATCTCAACCCACACGTTTTCTACCTTTTGCCCTTCTGACTCTTTTCCCCATCCCAGCATGGACAACAGATGAATGGCTGTGTGGGGTTTAGTTGTTGGCTGAGTTTAAACCATCACAGGCAGGTATGGCTTTGCAGATATATTGGGGCTATGGGAAGATTTTGGTGCCTCACAGAATTTAAGGGATGTTTGCTCTCTGAAAGGTATTTCAAAGGTGTATTTTTGGAATTCTTTATGCTGCCACAGATACTGCATCAATGAAATAAGAATAACCTGTTTTTAAGGATAATTCTTTAGCACATAATTGAAAGCTAAGCTCTATTCTTAAAGTCAAACTAACTGGGACAAATGGGACAGAGCTAATACACCTCAGATATGCAAAACTCTTGGATTTGGCAGAATGTGTGCTGAGATTAACTAAAACTGTGGTAGTATTGTATCTGTTCTGTAGTTTTTCAAAAATTAACTTTTCTGTAGTTTTTCAGAAATAGCTTGAATTGGCTATCTCCAAATAGCCTCAGACATCCTTAAATCTGTATCAAATGCATTTCAATTTCTCCAGATTTTCACCTATAAATATTAATAATTAATTGAAATGAATGTGATTGAATTTCCACTACTTTTAAGTAAGGAGGAGAAATTATGTTATAGGAAAGATTTCTAGGTAAGGTGCAACCATTATAAATGTAAAAGCAAAGTCTTTCTTAACTCTTGGTATACTTTCATTTGTAGAGGATGACTTTGAAATCTGAAAGACTTTCAGTCATTCAGAGCCCCCAGTAAAATATCAAAAGCATCAAAATCCTTTATTTTTCAAGGAAAATTAGTTAATTATATGTACTGTAAAAGCCATTCCAATATGAGCATACTCTTACACAGGTTCAAGCAATCAGAATTAAAATTTTACAGCCATGTAATGAAATTAGAAGCTGCTTTCAGACAGGATCAAAAAAGTTAGGTCCATATCTGTTGAACTCAACAGACTCAGTAAAGCTTTTATTTCATGAGTATAATATCTGAAAGGATAACTGCAAAATTCACAAGCATCACAAAAGCAGAATTGTTATACCTGCCTTATTATTGGTGGCAGATCATGAGAGTTCATTAGAAATTCTGTTTTTCTAGGTTTACAGGAAATTTCTTGGGCCAATATCCTGTGAGGTGTTGGCCTTTAGATTTCTCTATTGTTATATTATAATTATGTAATATATCATTATTTCTGTAATGATGTACCAGTGTTTACTGCAAGTATTTATTTAACATTGTTTTCACAATCTAATGTCTTTTTTACAAGTAGTTATTGAATAATAATGTTAGTAAATTGTGCTTCTTTCCTACCTTGTGAAAAGCCTAGTGCACCAATATGCTAGATTTCTGTTGGATTATTTGCATTCCAAGACATGCTACTGGTTAAGACTGGAATGTTTAATTTGCTGGGATCTAATCTCCAAATCTTAAAATTTCTCCTTTTCTCCTTTTTTTTTTTTTTCCTTTTCTGTTGTTTCATTCATTTATTTATGTAGCAATATTTTTAAACTGCCATTGAGCTTTTCCAAGACATTGACGGAATGTCTGCTACCAGGCTGTTTGATTCTTCAGTTGTCTTCCAGATGTGTAGAACAATTATTTTCCTCTGTCAACACAGGCACCTCTGTACTTGTCTTCAGCTGAAGTCTGAGAAATCTTCTCCGGAGAAATACTCCCAATGAGAGATTTTGCAATTTTTTCACACTCTGATAAATGGATTTTCCTTTTTAAATTGTTTCAAAAGGCACTCCACCCAGCCTATTCTTCCACATTCTACCTAAAATGTAGGTAGAATCTCTAATCCATCGTCCAGATGATCACCAACAAACGCTGGACATTTTCAAGATCTCCACTGGGGGCTTCTATCAATCTGGCTGCAAATGTGTGCAGATAACTTATCATAGAATGGCCTGGCTTGGAGGGACCTTAAAGATCATTGAGTAACCACCTCTAGACCAGGTTGCTCAGACCCCCAACCAAAAGGGCCTTGAACACTTCCACAGATGGGGCAACAACAGCTTCTCTGAGCAACCTGTGCCAGTGCCTCGTCACCCTCACAGCAAAGAATTTCTTCCTAATATCTCATCTAATCCTACTCCTGTCAGTTTGAAGTCTTTCTCCTTGTCCTGTCACTCCAGGCCCTTGTAAATAGTCTCTCTCCATCTTTCCTGTAGGCTCCCTTCAGGCACTGGAAGGCCACTGATTTCTACAGGGAAGCCTGACATGATGTATCACCTGTAAATTACATTATATTAATCAAGTGGGAATAGGGAAGACAGGTGCAATCATGCAGAAAGCAACACCACCTAAAAAGATCTTGGGGCCATCACAAACTGCAAGCTACTTATGTTTGGGGCGGGGCTGGTGTTGGAAGTAAGAAGATGTTTGGTCATATGGTCAGAAATGCTCAGGGAGGTATTTGTGGTGTTCTCTTTTGGTGTAACAGTGGGAGTGGGGGAGGAGGAGGGGTGTGTCCTTGTTATGTACTTGAAACTTTGGGATAGACCAAGATCTAAGGAACCTAACAAAAGCATAAAAATGAAAAGAATGTCTTTTGGTGCTTATTGATAGCTCTGCAAGGTCATAGTCCTTGGTAAGGACACGTTAGTGAAGTCGTATGGAAATTCCCCAGCTTTGTACCTCTGTGAAGCCTATTTCTTCAGCATACCTCAATGTTGATTGCTATGCATTCTCTACTGTCACAGATTCACTAACACTAATATAACATGGCCTAGAGGAAAATTGTAAGTGTAAGGTTTTCAGAAGATAGGTCCTGATTTTGCTAATGAAAAATTGAAGCTTAGTGCTCAATGACTTCTGAATACAAGGTTAACTTATCTTAGTAATTTTCTTTTGTCCAATTTAGTTTGTCTTAGCATCCTTAGTTAATGAAATCTTTTACTGAACATTTGGATAGAGAAAAGGCTTATTTTGCCATAGCCAAAGTAGCTCTAAAACCACAGTAGAGAATATTTGGAAGACTGAGAGGGAAATGGAAACCTATAATGGCTGTGAATATGCTGAGCAATGTCTCCCTTGCAGCATTAGAGCTTACTGTATTTCGTATGGTGTGGCATATTGTATTCTACATGAGCTGCAGAGATCGTGTCATGTTAGACTTTTCCTCTTAAAACACCAGACAGTTTCAAATACTTTCTCTTTAATCCTCTATGACAGCATGTGAAAAAATTTTAATGAAACTTCATTCTCCTCTTACAAAAATTACTGTTTTAGAAAACAGTGGAGGTACTAATGATATTAGATGCATAAACTGTCAGTCAGAAGAAGAAAAGGCAAAACAAGCCAAACTTTGGATTGACACACTATAAACAAAAAAAGCTTTTGAAATTTTACAGCAGTGAGAGGCACTCATGCAAGAATACATCTTTAAAAACAGGAAGCTGAAGACTTACACCTACAGTAATTATTTCTTGCCTAGTGGAAATGTCGTGTCTGACAGGGTGGGAGTTTCAGAACTCTGATATTCTCCTCATCCCAGGTTATGAACCAGGCTTCTGGTCAAAAGCCTGTGGAGGGAGCTCTTGCTTTCAGAAAGCAGAATTCACTGTGGGATGAAGCTTCTGATAATACTGTGATATTTGTAAAATGTGATGCTTATAAAAGTATTTCTTTAGCATAATCTGAAGCAAAATTATTGTCTTGGGCTTGTTTTTGCATAAACCCTGTCCTTTTCCCTTATCAGTTGTCTGTTTTCCTTTCTCCTTCTTCGGTGTAGACTGGGAGGTTGAGCACTGAGGCTGACTGAACACTATTCTAACCCAGGAGACTTTTGGCCTTGGCTGTTAGCAAGACCCAACTTTATGTTCTTAAGAAACTTGATGAAATTTAAAAGCTTGTTATTGCACCTATTTCAGTTTCCATGGGAACACTGATAAAACATTTCACTTCTTCTGTAATCTCTTCTCATTATCTTCCAGAAGATAAGTCATCTTCTACCTAATTTTCTGGGCACTTATTTCAAGTAAATTTTTTTTTTATTTCCTATATCGGATAAAATTTGAGAGCTGCTTGTGTGCTACTCCTACAGTCTCACTACAGCTGAATTTGTATGTCACTAGTAAGAGCAAAGGGTAGACAGAAATCCTGGTTTGTGGGTAGAAATGGTGAGATAAGGAAAAGTAGGATGCAATTAGGAAATAGAATCATAGAATCATTTAGGTTGGAAAATACCTTTGATAGGTTTAATAGGTTGATATTCCTCCTCCACTGGACTGAGAAGCACTTCCATCAGAGATGTGATATAAGCAACTGAAAGGAAGAGGTTGAACAGAGAAGTATCATCAAGGTCATGGTATATCTTGTCATGGTATGTCAGAGACTGAAATATTATAGTTTTTGACTTAAACATTTTCATGAAGGACTTTTAAGACTGTATTATAAAAGCTACAGAGAAGACTACCACACCCTGAATGGAGCTCTGAGAGGCCCTGGACCTGCTCGTGAATGAAAAAAAGATAAAGATAAAATAAAGACTCAGGGCTGGGATCATTCACAAAGCATAAGCTTACCACCTCCAAGGTGGAAGCCACTGCCCCAGGGCTATCAGCTGCCAGGCTCGAACAGGAACAGACCCTGGCACCAAAGGATGGGGGGAGAGAGGCTTTGGGTGTGTTAGAAAAGCCTGTGGTCAGAGGCGCAGTGACCACCCATCCTCCACTGTGCAGAGGAGCCCAGCTGAGGGGCCTCGGGGGGAAGCTTATCCACAGCAGAAGGGGTGACATGGCCCAGCAAAGGGCCCCCCTCAAAGGGTCCCCAGACGCTGCACCAGAGCACCAGAGATGATGCCACAGACCCTCAGTGCTGCGAGGGACAGGCTCACACTGGCCCTGCAAGGGAGACACGTGGGCGTTCCCACCTGCCCGAAGCGTGTGTTAATCCACGGCATTCTGTACCCTTCAGCGTGCCACAGCATGCCTCAGCACCCAGAAACCCAGATGGAGGTGAGCAACTGCTGGGCACCCCCGTGAGGGGATGGGCCCTGGGTGGGGAGCATGGGTCACCCGGGTTCCCCGACCCCTGCCCTCTGGTCACGTGTCCCCAAGCTCTGTTCCCTATTGGCTGTCCATGTCCTCCCCGCCCAGGGAACTCTGGGAGCCACTCTGGTCCAGGCCCCCAGCCCTGAGGGAGCTGGGGAGGAATAAAGTACATCCATGAACATCCATCAAAAATATTGTCTTCTGATTCTTCCCACGGGC
Organism: Vireo altiloquus; assembly: GCA_013396875.1. Lineage (NCBI taxonomy): Eukaryota > Metazoa > Chordata > Aves > Passeriformes > Vireonidae > Vireo > Vireo altiloquus. Next base: position 431,724 of record VZRF01008087.1, read on the forward strand.
AAAGCTGTCTACCAGAGAAGGTTGCAGGCTCCTCACTGCAACAAGCAACGAGACGTCACTGGAACCCCTGAATGGGTGATGTGCTCCCACTTAGCTCCTGTCACTCTCTCTCTGTCCCCCCACCCCCCACGCACACTTCTTTCTCTATTACTTTCTTTCTTTCTTTTTCTTCCTCTTTGCTTCTTTTACTAAATAAAACACATCAAATTTTTTGGCATCGACATTTAATCTCATTTGGTTTTAATCTCATTTTTGGTAATATTTTGAACCTTCTAAGTGCTTTCTGGTTTATGCACAGATTAAATTAATTTTCTTCGCTCTTCTGGGTTTAAACCAGATTGTAACATGGTATGCCCTGGAATCATATGGGATCTCCAAAATCCCAAGAATTCTAATGGGGTATGAAATGTCACTCAGTTCTGTCTTTTGTATGACCACAAAAATTCTGCAGAGACAGTCCTGTATCTTAGATATTGCTCATCTTAATAAATTATTATTGGGCAAGCATCTGAGAACCTTGACGCACTGGTATTTTTCTGAGAGTAGCACTGAACCAAGGAAATTACAAGAACGAGAATTAGAATTTCTGAAAATAACACTGAGAGCTAAAGTAACTTTTAGGTTGCTCTTTTATCTTTACATGAGAAATTTTTCTCAGTTTTAAGCATCCAAACCCAGCTTTGGCTCTCAAGAAAAGTGGCCAGAGGTAGTCAGTAACGTAGGGAGAACCCCCAAATGGGTATATTTGGTCTATATGGTGTATTGGCTCTGGCTGAGACCGTAGGAGACCTCACAGATCTGTACTTTGCGTTGGTGTCTAGAAAGGTGTGAAGAACACGCCCCTTTTCTTCCGCATGCATCCTTTTCATTGTCTTGTTAAATTGCCTTTGTCTTGTTTCATGGGTTTTTTTCATCTTATTTTCTCCCCTCCTGTCCTTTTCAGGAAAGGAGTCATAGAGATCTTGGTGGGCAATTAGCATCCAGGCAAGGTCAGTCCCACACAGTCCTTTTTTGGCATCCAATATCCAGCATGACAAATTCCAAACAAAAATAGTAATTGGGAGAGGTAATGGGCAAAATATGGACTGAACAATGTTAGAGAGCGAAAAGATCCTAGAGGACTTAAAATTGTCATAATTGGGGCTGAAGTATGAGTGTTGGATTCTGTGCAAATTGTCCCCTTTTGTTTGGTGTTGTGATGATGATTTTGGAACACAGAGTTTTGGAGCTTTTTTTGTTGATGTGAGTGAAGTTTCTGAAGATTATGGGAGGAATGTAGATTTTAAAGATAATTCTTAGATATATAATTCCCAGATATGGGGGATGGAATGTATTTGGTTTATGTGGAAAAGGTTTGGTAGTGGGGGTGCTACAGGGGTGGCTTCCATGAGAAGGTGCCAGAAGCTTGGCCCATGTCCAAGAGAATCATTGCCAGCTGGTGATAGTGCCTCAGGAATAACATTATTTAAGAAGGGAAAATTACTGCACAATGGCAATAAAATTCCCTCATGGAAGTATTCTCCCCTACTGGAGCATCCCTTAAAGAAATGCAACCTGAGAGCAGGACCCACAGTGGTGAACTTCATGAAGGACTGATGTCGTATTGAAGATGCCATGTTGGAGCAGGGGAAGAGCATCAGAGCAACAGAGAGGAAGTGTTATGAAATTATCACAGCTCCCATTTTCCACCTCCCTGTGTCACTTGTGAGCATGGAGGGTGAAGAGTCAGGAGTGCAGAAGAATGAGCTGGGGAGAAGATGGCTTTAGCTTTTTATTTATTTCTCACTGTCCTACTCTCTTATTAGTTGGCAGTACATTAAATTGATTTCCCCTAATTTGGGCCTGTGTTGCCCGTGCCAGTAATTGGTAAGTGATGTCCCTGTCCTTACCTCAGCCTTCAAACACTTCCATTGTAGTTTCTTCCTCTGCCCTGCTGAGTAGAGTGATAGAGCATTTGGTGAGCACCTGGTGGGCACTCAGGGTCAGCCCATGACTGTGAGCCAGCAACTGATATTTTGGGAGTGGACACTGGCCTGCTGAACCACAAAGAATGGCCAAAAGCTCAGAGTTCTCTTCTGTGTTAGGACTAACATCCTTTAGCATGATTGTCATTCTCAGCATATAGACAAAGCATTCAGAGATGAAGCCAGTCTCCAGATATGACCCCTGTCATATATCTAGTGTACCAATGCCTTAGTTTTGTTTGTAGTTAAATATCAATTAAACAATCTAATTTCCAGCTGACTTTCCCATAACACTGGGCTGTAGTCATCTTGGCTATCTGCTACCCATCAACAGATGCTGCCCTAGGCAGTGTTGGATGAAAGAACTGCCTAAAGCACTGGGCCATGCCAGCCCCCACTCCAGGTGCTATATTGCCAAAAGTTCCCTGATGGTCTCTGGAAAAAGGATGTTGTATCCAGCTCCTCCCTGCAGTGCCGTTATCCAGAGTGCTATCCGAGTTAAATAAGAGGAAAAGAAAACAGGATCAAACTCTGTCTGAGGTTCTTGCCTTTCCCCCATTGAGTACACTCTAAAGAATGTTCTGGTTTTTTGTATTTGCTGTCCTAGTCTTTACTACTGTAGTGGCTGTTGTTCTGCAAGCATGTATTTATCTTATCCCAGTGCATATTACATTTTTAAGTATATGTCTCTTGGAAGGTGCAAAGGCAAGGGGTCCACAAACAGCTTTATCCAGTCAATTCCAGAGCAGAAGAGTTACAATAAAAAATGTTGGACTAATATAGGCAATGAAGGAAAGTAGCTGGAAGACTGCCAACCTAATATAAAGGCTATTCATGAACCTTACTCATACTGAAATAATAGAAAGAATTTAATTCATTTTAAAGACCCGTTTGAGAATTTGCACCAACTGGGCAGTTAACTCAAAGTAGCAATTGTGCTATATGATCACAGGGCATTATCTATTGGAAGAAAACCCCCAAAAGCTGATGACAAATTAAATCTCTATCTAAAGAAGATCTTAAACATCTCTGACCTTCCAAAGGTTCCCTTCCTTGACTGTTTAAAGGAAATATTGATAAATTAAATATAGAATAGGAAATGCTTTTTTTTAATAATAACAATATTCTACTCTGAAACCACCTCAGAATACTTAAAAGCACAGACTCCTTTGCTATTCCTGTCCTAATTTTTTTTGGTCATTAATCTTCAACAATTATCTATTACCTTTTAAAAGATTTTCAATGCAAGTCATCTATGTTATGCTGCAGTTGCATGCAATCAAATGTATAAATATATATATTTGTATTTTGTTTGCCTTCCTATACACAAATCTATAACTAGCATCTATTGTCTGCTATTCTTTCTGTTTTCACATTTTCTCCCTATTGATTTCCTGTTTATAACTCACAATGTGCACAAGTCCATACAATTTATCCCTTGTCTCTTTCTTTAAAGGCATTAGCATTATTAAATGCAGTGTTCCCTCCCTGGGAGTCTCATCTGGCAGGAATTCCTAGAGCACTTTTAGGCAATATTACTATCTTCCTTTAGCTTTAAAGGGTCAGTTTGGTGCCCTGGATCTGAGGACATCTGCTTCTCTATTGATTACTTAAAAAATAAGTAATATGAATGGCAAAACCTCTACCTTTCACTCTAAAGTGCATATAAGGTGTATTTAATTGCCAAAGGTGAGTGTCATAAAAAGAGCTGTGACTTCCACTGTACGCATATGGAGCTAAAGGTTTATGCCCTTGTGTCGCTCCATAAGATTCTCCAAGTTAGATCATGTAATGCCTGGCATCACTACACACAGCTTCTTCCCTTTTTGAGAGCTTAAATCCAGTCCATGGAGAAGTAGTTGGATACATGCTTGGCTTCATATTGCTCTGGAGTGAGGTCAAATCCATCACTGTCATTCCATCTGGGAGAACAGGTGGTCACTGAGCCAGAAAGAGCTCTCAAAGAATTCAGCAAAACTCCCTGTACACTCTTTCAGTGTTGCCCAGTCCACGGTTTGTGCTACCTATTTATTGCTGACAGCCACAGGAATAATAAGAAATTGAAACTGGAAGGAGAACTGAATAAAGTGTGACACTGCTGGTGGATCAGGAGCTGCTGACAGGGAATGAGCAAAGGTAGAGGTAACACTTTATTGACCTTAGTCTCTCTGAAAGGTGTCATTATATTAATGGAGGCCACAAAGGTACCTTAACTTCACTTGCCTTTCAGCTTTCTGTTATTTAAGGAAGCATAAATTTTTTAAGACCAGTTTACAGTCTGATAGCGTGTAGAAATGTAAGTTTTTCTAAAAAAATAACAATTTTTATATTATTACATGACAGAGTGTATCCATTATATCATTCCTTTTGACTAATGGCATCATTTACTGTTAGATTGTTAAGTCAGAACTCTAATTAAACCTCATATCTCAGGCATTTTATAATACTTAGTGATAAAATAGTTTTCGGGATTTGGAATAGGAGGATTATTAGTCAGAAGTAAGGGCTGGATTTTAAATTTATTTTGTTGTGTCTTAGCAGACATCAATAACTTCCTCTGTGGAGCTATAGTTCAGAGTTAGGTGTTATGTACTTTTTAAAAACTTTTCAGGCATACCAGTAAAATCATACAAGTTGAGGAACTACAAAGTTGCTACACTTAACCCTCAGATAAATATTGAAGGCAAGCTCTTGTTAATTTCTGCTTTCTGCAATAATAGGTTTAATTTTGCCATCCTAACTCAGATGCAGATGAAACATCTACATATGCTGTTACATGTTGAGATTCTTGAATTGTGGTTCAAGACAGAGAGGATTTATACTGAGCAGGCAATAAATCTGCACAGCATCACAAAATGTTGAGTCACTCCCTGCCTGATCTATGCATTTTTTGTCAGATTTTTGCATGAAAACCTGCACGAGAACTACCCCTTGACTTCCATGAGTGAAATGCAGGCTTCCCTCAAGTGCCACCTCCTTTCCAAACCATACAGGGAATGTGGAGCTTAAAGAGGGGCTCCTCTCAAAGCTTTGACTGCAGTAGATTCCACAAGCCGAGACCCAATTGTTCAGGGCTGTTGTGCCAAGCTATGGAGTAGGAATGCCCTGCTTTGCCCAAAACCATCCTGGCTCCCCATGCTCTTGGTGGGTGTGATAGTAACGTAGCAAATATATTATGGATGCTGTTCCAAAGAGCCCAAAACTGTCAGTAATCTACTTAAATTGAAGATACGAGAGGTCCCACATGATGAAAATTCTTTTGTCTGTCAGAGGAAAGGCAGAATGTGTGCAGAGCTGAAGTCTTCTATTATACTGTCAAAAAAACCCCCAGGATTTCCTTGGATTTTTATTTTCAATGAACCAAACCCAAACCCAAACCCTAAACCAAACCCTAAACCCCTAAACCTAACCCAAACTCAAACCATAAACCTAACCCTAAACCTAAACATAACCCTAAACCCTTAACCCTAACCCCTTTTTTTTAAGAAGCATATTAAGTATTTAATATGTCTATTTAATACATCATTCACTTCTAGCAGTAGAATTTATGTATCCTTTGCCATTGGTTCAATGACTCTAACCCTAACCTTAACCCTAATCCTCACAATTTCTATTTCAACTGAGAAATGAGATATCTGTGCTCCAAACAATTTACAGAACAGACAACACTACATCCTCTGTGACTTTATATAAATGCCAAGACTGATTTTTCTGGGTAATTGTGCTACTTTGCCTCTTTGATTGTATGTATTATCTCTGTTATTATGGGCTATTTGGTGTTGGAAAGTTTCCAGAAGCTACTGCTGTTCAGAAACAAGATGTAATCTGGGGTCAAAGATTTATAAATATAACGGAAAATGTGAAGATAAAAGATTTTAAACAGCAAAGTTATCTGCAATGTTGACATATTGTTTCTAAATTGATTTTGCAAAGGTATTGAACCTCAATCCAGCAAACACTCAATGCAACCACACATGCAGGAAAGATTTTCTTATGTTGTGTAGCTTAACCTAAAGTCCAGAAGCTAGATACAGCTCAGTCCTCCAAATTGCAACCAATTTCTTCTGGCATTTCTCAAAGGGCCCTGTTGGCATTGGCATTCATTAGGATGCATTGTTCATGTGAGATTTAATTATCTTTCCTGAGGGCTTGACACATGGATGCATCCTTCCCCATAAACTGACAGAGATTTATCCTTGTTTTTTGACTAAAATGTCAGTTCACATGAAACACACACCTATTACATGCTTGATTCAGGGATAGAAAGTGCCTGAATTGCTCAGGCCTGAGCCCCACAGCTGATCCATGGGGAAGGAGTGAGGGATGGCAGTGGGATGTGGTGGCCAGTGAGCCTAGTAACCAAGGAACCATGAGAGTCCTATGGAGAAAAGGATTTTAAGGGGCACTCCCCAAGTTGGAGAGACAGAAGGAGGCTTCTCCCACAGGATACCCTGTTCTGCTATGTTAATGTACCCCAGTTCTGCTTTCCCTGCTCGCCCACTGCCCCTTGTCCCTCAGTCACTCCCTCTCTGTTCCCCTGTGGGTTCCCATACCCTAACCCTGCCTGTGCACAGCCCTCTGCCCCCAAACCATTGGCCCCTGAAGTTCTCTCTGCTCCTACCTCCCCCCCTAATTAAACTCAGACCCTCCCATGATGCTTGGTCTTTGTCCCTGAACCCTCCACGTGCGCGGCTGGAATAAACATCTCCATTGAACCCATACAAAGGCCCTTCCTGCCTCCTTGCCGTCGACCATATTAAGAGCTATCCTGGCTCTCAACAGTGGGAGACTCCTTCCTGAGAAGGAGAGAGGTCTCCATCTGCTGATGCAACCTTCTGTTGAGAAGGTTTGCTGCTTGCCAGGGACTCAGAGAGATCATGGTGAGGCTGCTGAAGCTCCCTTGGCTCTTATGTGGTCCTCATGGATATTTTGGAGAGCCACAAGGATGACGGAGGGGCTGCAGCACCTCTTACGTAAGGAACAGCTGACAGAGATGGGACTGCTCAGCCTGGGAAAGAGAAGGCTCAGTAATATGTATAAATACTTAAGGATGACAAGAGGATGGAGTCAGCCTCTTTTCTGTCTCACCCAGTGACAGGACAAGAGGCAGCAGGCCCCAACTGGAACATAGAAAGTTCCCTCTGAACCTGTGGAAACACTTCTGCACCGTGTGGAGGACCAAGCACTAGAGCAGGTTGCCCAGGGGAGTTGCAGAGTCTCCATCCCTGGTGATATTCTAAAGCCTTGGGTAATGGGGTCAAAATGCCCCTGCTTGAGCAGGGGGAATAGACCAGGTGACTTTCAGAGGTGCCTTCCAACCTCAACCATTCTGTGAGCCTACCATATGTTTTTATATGGTATAGCCAAGTAGATTATAGACTATAAGGCACCAAAGTAATGGTTGTGCAACTGGGTAAATTGCTGAATAAAAATACTGTGTGTTTTATTTTTAAAAGTAAAAATAACTTCTCTTGAAGTTGATACTTTTTCCTTCCTAGCCTTCCCTCATGGATTTAAAGGGAAAAAAAATCGTTCTAAAAGTGCTTGTAGTTTGACAAAGGTCAGATTTGGCAAAACCTTCTTAATAGATCATTTAAGCAAATAAAAAAATTTAAACAAGTATGATAGGTATATGTTTTGAATGTTCATGAGCATTCAAATGTCAGAAAATCAGTGGTTTTGGAAGTTATAGGGATGTAAAAATGCATAATTTTGTATTCAGGATGATGCCAGGAAGGTACCTGCACAGAAATTGATCTCAAATGTACTTACTGGGAACCTGGATATAGAAAGTGTTTAGAAAAATACAGAGGGGGTGGTGGGGTGGTGGTGGTGTCTTTTTAGAAATAATGTTTTGAAAAAAAGGTAACCAATAGAAAGATACTAGAGCAGCAGTGCTTTAAATTGAAGGGTTATTTTGGGTAAGGTTAATATATTGTTCTGAAAATTTGGCATACTTGAGATTTTTCCCTTTGGTACTAGTGATATGCTTCAAGTACTCTTATAATATATCATATGTCATACAAAATTTTCTTTATATAATTATCCATGGACACTGTACAATCATGAAATTTCAGGAATATGTCTCATCATTCTCAGCTCAGAAGAACAGCAGATGGTGTTTGCTATTTGGTTACCCCAGAGAACTCTTTTCTTTTTTTTTTCTGCAAGCTTGAGTTTATATCTGAGTATATATAAATTCCATTATTCAATTTATATAAGCATGCAAGGCATAGCAGTGATAATAACATTGACCTGTAAATAACATGTTGCTTTAATAGCCTTAAGTGCTGTTATTCCAATCAAGATTTTCTGTATCAAAAGTGAAGGGTAGAGGTGACGTGCCGAGTTAGGGATGCAGTTAGGTGAAAAAATGCTTTTTGTCAGAGAACTAGGATTACAATTAAAAATGACAGAGAAAATTGAAAATATGTTTTGGAGGCCAGATTGCAAGTGCTCCTGGGGGAAGTATGGAGGCAGTGCCTCTCTGCTCCAGCTGTCTCTCCCTCCAGCAGCACAGGAGGGACTAACATCAGTACAGGCACCTGAAAGAGAGGCTCTATTTCCATATTAATTGCCTGTTTCTACGTCACAGGGGACCTTGCGGTGATTATTTTTAGGGCCAAATTTTTTTTTTTTTTCTCTTATATTGGAGAGGGATGAATGCTTCAAGAGCTGCCAAGAATTGTCGCATTCTAAGGTTAATCCTCACAGTATAAAACTCTCTGAGATGGCAATAACAAGGAGAACTCAGCTCTCAGATAATACTCAGCTACATTTCCTAGAGAAACTACCATGTGGTTTAATAGTGGTTAAGTTAATAATTTTGATATCATGGAAAGAAATTGATTAATATCACGAGTAGTGAAGAAACTGCTTTTGAGAAAAAAATTATTGCCTCAGAAGGTATTCAGAGAAGTACAAGTATATCTGAAATTCATATTCAGATTACTATGTGTGTTAATTATTACTTTTTTCCGGGTGCCTTTTACCTTTTTCCCATTGCCAGCTTTTCTTTTCTTTTCTCCTCCTTTTTCTTATCTCTACATATGAAAATTTAATAGGTACTTTTAAATAACACTGAAATGGATAAAAACTCTGTATTTTAAAAACATTAAGCACAGAAGAACATATGAGGGTTTGTTGTTTATTTTAAATGGGAAATCAGTGTTAATATTAATGTGTTAAACATGAGTAAGATTAGTGGCTTAGTTTAACTAGTGTTTTGTCATTAGTAGTAGAGTCTTTCTCCTTTTACTCGTGAAATAGATGTGTTAATGGGACATGACACCAGTCTTGAATCTTGAATTATTATAATTACTTACATGTACAAGAAATTGCTGTGAAGATGTATGCTGGCATACTTTGTTGTAATTTTCTTTAAAAAGATTGTAAAAATCTCAGGCATGCTTGTTATTTTCTTGTTACAACTGCCAATGACTATATACTTCTCTTTCTTCTCTTGTTTCCTTAGTCTGCAGAGATTATCAAGGATAGTCTATGTGGGAATGAATTTACAATACATTACAACTGAAAATACAATGTTTTTAATATCCTTTCAAATATTTGTTAGCATTTTACTGTGTGCACTCTTCACATCTCTGCTGCTTCCTGCATGCCACCGGTGGCTTGAGTAGGACATACTATAACATGACATAAACTTTCACCCTGGTTTTTGTCCATCTCATACAAAGCACCAAAGTAAATGTGTGGCTCATGCCTTATCTTTGTGTCTCATGCACATAAAGAAGCACGAAGCCCACTCACCAGTCAAACTGCTGATGAAAAATGACTGGGTTTTTTCAAAGTATTCTGCTATCTGTGAGTTGTTTCTTCCCTGTAATATGCCTGGGGAAGGGTGGAAATCTCCAATGATGCCTAAAATGGCTACCTAGAAACAGAGACTAGACAGGAATAAAGGAATAAAGGAGGGATTTATTTGAAAGGCCTTCAGAGGTACATTCTGGGCTCCAGAGGGTCCTGCTTCAGTGCATCCCAAAATGGACAACAGGTCACAAGTTCTTCACACTTTTATNAACAAACTTTTCTTTACCTAACTCTGAGTTCTGTGTAGTCAGTCAATATATTACAATGGAAATGGATGACACCACCAATTCCTCCAGTACAGTCGAAAAGAGTAAGGTATCCAAACTGAAAGCAAAAATAGTAGTATGTGTTGAAGGGCAGAAACCAGTCTGGGATCTGAATTGTAGTTTTACATATGTCGGGGAGAACAGAAGGGTTATCAATTACTTCCTCCACTTGGCACTTCTGATTTGCCAATTCAATTCTCCACTACTAGTGGTTTATTTCATTTTTATCTTTAATCTTTATATCTTTTGTTTTGACTTGGCTTTTTTAGGATATTTCCTGCTGACTGTTCAAATTCTTTCTGAGAAATGAGGTGACTGGAAGCTAAATTGGCAATGCTTAAAACTGTTGTGAGTATCAAGGCTAAAAAACTTGCTTAACTTGCTCTTAAAAATTAGAGAGCACATAACTTGTATTTATTAACTTGTTTAGTCTATTGTCATATGATTAGGAGTGACATTTTTTTCCCTGCTTATGGATGAAAATAAGATATATCTTAGAAGAAAAGGGGTACTTTACTCCCAGGTTGGACCAGGGACCTCCTGAGGGCCCTTCCAGCCTTAATCCCAATATGTAAGAATCCTTGAGAAGATGCAGTTTCCTAACAAACAAGCTGTGAAAGAGAGTTATTGAAGATAAAAACTCAGGGAAGGAAACTGAGAAACATAAGCCTAAAAATTAGGTTTCATTATACCAAGATAAGTGTGATAAACATTTCACATTTCCAAAGGTATGGAAATGAGGCTAGTAGGGTGGTGGGGGAGAAGGTACTTATACATATATTTACTTTTTTTAGCCTGCAATAAAAAGACTTGAACTGGGATACACTGGTATTTATCTTTCAAAGTCAAAATGTGGCCATGAAATACTTTCTTCTACTCAGCCTTTGAAAGAACTTCATTGAGTCATGTAATACAGCAGCTTTGTCAGTTTAATACAGTTGTAATACAGCAGCAGTTTTTACCAGTTAATGTCTTAATGCCTGTGAACTCAAAAGAAAAAGAAGTACCACAAAGATTGATCATCCACAAATTTCATCTAAATAGAAGGAAAAACCTCAATAATGAATGGTTTCTTCCCCTTCATGACATTGCAAAATCCTTTGTTGGTTACTAGGGAATTAACCCACTCCAAGTAGTCATAGAAATGCTCTTCATTCAGGATAAGCTCTGATCATAACTTGTACCGTTCTTAAAATAAATTTTAAAGAAATACATAACTCAATACGAATTGCAGTCCTTTTATTCCAGCATTCCCTTGTTGTTCCAGTAAGACTTACAATGTATTTGAACATTTTAAACATTGCAGAAGTAGATTCCAGTATAGGACATCCTGTTGTTGCACAGGGGAAGGCAAAAAAACCTCTGCATGCAGAACATGAATGGGAATTCTAAAGCAAAAAATTTATAATTTTAAATGTCTGTCTTGTGATCGATATATTTTTTATTGTTTAACTTAATAGACACAAATATCATGGAATGTATATTCTCCCTACAAGAGATATCTGTTGTACATAAAATTTTAAAAAGGAACCTATGTGCTTTTCAAGGTGAATTGTGTGTAGAAAAAAAGTTTAATTAGTCTGTATGTTTCAAATAGAAGAAAAATAGATCAGTTTGTCATAATTTTCCTTGGTATTTGTTCTTAACAACTGATCCCTGTTGCAAAGTCTTTCTCTAGGAATGGTAGGTGTCTTTCAATTATTTCCAAGGATTCCTGTTTAGAAAACCTAAAATTCAAACCTAAAAGTAAAGTAGAGATTATTCAATGAGAAGACATACACAGAAAAACTGAAAATTTGCATAAATGAATTTTTCTATAAGCTTTTATAGAACCTTAGGGGAAAATAGTAAAGGCTGGATATAATAACCTACAATGTTACTCTTATCAACAGTAGTGTCAGCTAGGGTATGGGAATGTATTGCTGAAGAAGGGTTTGAGAGGGGAGTATGTTGCCAGAACTTGTTAAAATAAAGAGTTATTTATATTCCTTACCAATTTAGTGCCATGGGCAGGGACACCTTCCACCAGACCAGGTTCTTCAGAGCTCCATCCAACCTGGCCTTGAACACTTCCAGGGATGGGACAGCAACAGTTTTTTGGGGCAACCTGTGCCAGGACCTCAGCACCCTCAGAGGGGAGAATTTCTGCCTTATATCTAATCTAAACCTGCTCTCTGTCAGTTTTAAGCCATTCCCCCTTATCCTGTTGCTACATACCATTGTGTAAAGACCCTCTTTTCTGGGTCCTGCTAGGTGCTGATACAAGGCTGATATAAGGTCTGCCTGGAGCCTTCTCTTCTCCTGGCTGAATATCCCCAATTCTCTCAGCCAGTCTTCTGGTTGTAGTGAATATTTGACTTGAGCCTGGTTTTCCAAAATCTCCATCTCCTCTTGACTTCCACTGAATTGAAAAGATCCAGCAAATCTGGAAATCATGGATCTAAATACTTCTGCAGAGAAAACGTAGATGTGGAAACATCTTTTGTGATAATCACTTTAACTGCACCACTCAATCCTCAGAATTACCCAAATATTTTTTCTCTGAAATCAGAAATTACAAAAGGGAAGAATATTTTTCTCTCCTTTTTGAGTCACCAGTCAGGAATATATCAGTCTTGTTGGTTTTTGGAAGAGACAAATCTAATCTAAATTCTGTATTACAAAAAACATTGGTTACACCAGTAAAAATGTGAAAATAGTAGATACCAATAATATCAAATTTACTACCCAGCATGCTGAACAAAATGTTAGTGTGTCAATAGGCAGTGTATTTACATTACTTTGACGGTAAAAGCAAATTTTAAAAGCATTACCAATAGAAAGATATGCCATCACTGTAATTTCTATAAGTTATACAGCTAATAAAAATAGGCTTCAATAAAAACACTCACATAAGTAAATAAGTAAGTAAATAAAATGACAAATTGAAATAATGGAGCAATTTCTTTGAACTCTAAAGTAAACAACGGTAACTTTTTTTTACCAATCCTGTTGTTTCTTCTCCAGAATTTTAATTACTTACAACACAGAAGAAAGCTTTATCTGAAAAACTCTTAAACAGCAAATTTCTGGAACTGAAAATAAAATAATATAAAGACATTATTTGTTATCCAGTCCAATGCCGTGAGATGCTTTTCTGTATGTTTTACATGCCCCTCAAATACTTTCTCAACAAAACTTATGTCACACCCTGATAGTGACAAAAGAAACTTTCTTTTTACATTTTTCATTATCCTAAGCCGCAATAAAAGTCTGCACTGTAAATGACCTTTGAAATAAAACATCCAGAGTAGTGCTCCATAGCTCTCATAAACTCTGATTAGGCAGATTTTTTTTTTTGCTGGAGGAATGTGTAAAAGGGACCACTAAGTAGAATTCTACTGCTAGTCTTTATACCTGTAAGTATCCAATGTTTAATTCAGTAGTCTGGGTTTTCAAACCCACAAAAAGTGAAGAGCAGCTGAATGTGTCACTCTGTATGAGTAGCTCAGCCCTTTCTGGGTTTAAGATTATGGTAAAATTTTGATTGAAGCTGCTTTTATTCAGTTACATCTTCTGGAACTGAATAGCCTGCAGTATTTGTAATTAAGCAAAATAGAAAATCCTGCCATATACCCCAGGGAAGAACTGAGGTGCCAGAGATGTGTGGCCTAGGCAGCCTTTGTCCTTTCTAACAGGCTAGTTACTTGTAGCCCTGGGGCTACAGACTGTGATTGCATCACGGTTCTAGGTGCCTTTTTGGCAGCAGAGATTTCAGGAGCGCCAGCAAGGCTCAGTGAGCCACTGTGAGGGAGCAAGGAACAGAGACACAGATCAAATTAGTACCCAATCCTCTCCAGTGGCATTTTAAAAGTTATCTTAATTCTGAAAGTTGGTATTATTTTTGCTTCTGTCATATCTGTTCTCTTCTGAGCTTTCTGTCAAGGCTTTTATTCTTAAACCTTCACTAAATATGGAAGGGGCAAAATGATACAGATGGTGATATGCAAAGACATGTAAGTGTTGTATTTGATATTGACTACCAGCATGCAGCAGTAGGACTGGATTTCTGCCAGAACTTGATTTAGGCTATCCAGAGTTTCATAGGTTAAGATTTCTTTGGGATTGTTTTTGTACAGGCTTTGTAGAGTTGTTGTACCATAGTTATTTAAGGACATTTTATACTTTGAAGCATTTTTCCTTAAAAAGATACCTTGTGTAACAGAGTAGTGCCAACAGTAAATCATTTGTGTGGTAAAAGTACTTCTAATTTTACTTCCGAATTACAAGATAAAATATATTGAGCACCACTCATCCTTATTCTGGTAGGAGAGTTCTTGGTAAAAGACCTCCCATGGCAACTTGATGCCACCACTGGTTGGGATGTAGCTGTGTGAAGTGGCTATTAATGTTCTCATGCACCATGGCTTCTGCAGATACTGGGTAATATCAGTATTTATTTAAGTTTCACCACTATTTCTTTATTTCTGAACTTTTCTTTATGCACACCAGAGCTTGTTTTCAAGTAAACGTGCAAGAAAGTTGGAAGAACAAACACACAGATGGTTATGATGTGGACATTTTCTAACTTTTCAGAAATTAACTTTACAAAGTGATGATTTTTTTTTCCTAAAGAGATATTATTTCTTATCCTTACAGATATATTCCAAATAGTGGAGTTAAAAATCTTTAAGATTTCTGGGATGGGAATAAGTATGTTTTAAAAGGAAAACTTACTTCTCTTTCACTTTGCTTTTAAAACTGATCTAATTGATATAACAGGAACCTTTTTATCATTATGCAGGAGACAAAAGAGAAAAAGACCTGAACTTTTCACAAACATCAGTCTATATGTTGCTGTTGTGACAGCTCAAAATAAAAGGTGCTTCAAGTAGTGTTTTTCTGCTGTAAGTAGTGTATTGTGGGACTAATTTTTAGCTTTCTTCTCAAGTTGCAAGTTTACTTTTCCTGTGAAATCCATGCAAGTCAAACATTCTACCAGTCCCACGGTGGTACAGTTTTGGGGACAGAAATTCGTACA
The DNA here is from genome assembly GCA_013396875.1 of Vireo altiloquus. Taxonomy (NCBI): domain Eukaryota; kingdom Metazoa; phylum Chordata; class Aves; order Passeriformes; family Vireonidae; genus Vireo; species Vireo altiloquus. Next base: position 446,801 of record VZRF01008087.1, read on the forward strand.
TGAATATTCCATGTCTTAACTGAGGGCTTTTGATTGCTATAGACTCAATCTCTGCTTTTGAATAACACCCAAGAGAGATTAAAATCCAAGAGAGAGTAACAAATTAGCCAGTAGTTTCTGAGCTTCTTCCCTCTCTTGTTTTCCCCTCGCTCTTTTTGATCAGAGCTTCCATCCTTGTCAAGAGACATCTCCCAGTTCAAAAGTTTTGATTAAATTAATATGTTTTCAATGGAAAAAAAGACTGACATCACTGTCAAAATGTTTCTAGAGAGCAGAGTTTCTAAAAGTTTAAAAAACTCTTATTTTCTAAGTCTGAGAGTGATTACATTGGTAAAAGCAGTGAAATTACCTAAATCTTTTCAAAGCTAATAAAATTCGTGCAACATTCTCCATGCACAGGAGCATACATTGAAATTCTGAATATAATCAAGTAAGAGAAAATAGTTTCTACATATTTTTCCATGAAGCTAAGATTTTATCATCTTATAATTTTTCTATGAGCAAAGATGTAGCACATCTGTATGTACATAAAACCAAGAATTTTTTGTTAATACAATAGAAATCTTAAGTTTAATTATTACTAATCCAGAAGTAATTGTTACAGAAAGAAAAATAATGAAGTCAAAATTTTTAGATGTACACAGCCCATCTCCTGGAGCAATGTTCATCCTCCCTCTGCTCCTCTGGTTCCTGGGGTCAGGTCTTTCATGCTGGTGCTGAGAGGGGAGGTGTGCTGTGGGAGTCCTCAGTATCTCGAGTCCTTTACTGACAGGCATATGATGCTGATATGGATTGTTGCCTCTTCCTAGGTCTGCAATCCACTTTGGATTACTTTCTATGGATTTTGTAACAATTTTACACCTTTCTGCTTCTTCGCTGTCATAAAATGGCTGTGTTTCCCTGAACTGTGTCTTTGTGTTAGTTGTAGATATCTTACTCTGCACAAAGAGCTTGTAGCTGTAAAAATTGCACTTGTATCACACAAGACAAACAAAAGCAGGACAAATTAGCCATGGGCACTTAGACAGTTTGAGAAACTGCTGTCACAGCAAAAGCAAGTGAAATGAAACTGCAGGCAGGTCAAGAAAAGTTCACACAGAGCAGGAGTGACAAACCTCAGTGCTGAGGCTTCCCGAGCTCAGTACAGTGTTTGTGGCAGTGGCATTGCAGCCCTTTGTGAGCAGGAAAGCCTGGGCCATAACTGCCTGGAGAAGGGGCTGCCCTGCCAGTCTGCTGCAATGCCTTCTGTAGCACTGGCAAAAATCACAGCTCTGCCAAGGCTGGGCTCAGGACACCTGACAGCCCATCCAGTGCACAGATCCTAGGGATACTGTGCTGTGAGAACTGATTTTCAGGAAGCTGCAAAGGCGTAGAGCAGAAGCCAATAATGTTTTCCTCGCCTCTAATGCTTTCCTTGCCTGGTCACCTTTTAATTACCAGTGGTTTGGACACTATTTTCAAAAACCACAAGGCAGTTACAGACCCCAAGGCCTGCAGACTCCTGCAGAACTTTAATCTTGCGGGGTTGGAGAAGAAGTTAAAAGCAGTTGACAGACTCAAATTTTGATTAATTATCACTTACATTCTTGATCCTTTTCCAGGTGAAAGACCACTAAGTAGCTGCTCTGTCTTACAATTGAAATAACAGTTGCCATCCCCTGAGGGTGAGGGATGCCAAAGGCGAAAGCAATTAAATCCTTGTTATGCTCTACCTGTTGGCAAAGCTGATAATTCACAGGTAGTTTGCTACCTGCAGCTTGAATAACGAGGTGTACAACATTTACAAGTCAGGGCAGTAAAATGAACATGGCAGTACCATTCAGCTGCTCTGCCTGAAGATGAGAGGTTTCATTGAACAGTCACATACATACTGCTACAACCATGGAAAAAACATGTAAATCACTGAAACTGTTGTATGGAGTCACAAATTTGTCAGTAAAAACACTTCCCTTTGACAGCTCAGGGAAAGTTTAGTTTTGTTTGATTTATAGATCTATGTGAATTTAGGTTTTCTTTTTCTTTCTGCATTTCCTTTCTGTGTTTTCTTCAGACCTCAAAATAATGAAAAAAAATTGATGAGCAGTGTATAAAACTATTCAAAAATAAATTACACAGAGATATTATGCACACATATGACATTATTAAGTACTGTATACAAAAACCACAATCAATATTAAATTATCATAATAATTGCTACTGTTGCAGTACCTGGCAGCTCCTCTAGGAAGAGACCTTTTTGTTTCTGTGACTCCTATACAGTTCCTGGTGCTAAGAGAAACTCTTATCTTTCAAAGAAAATGATGGACACAATTTTGTTGGGGATATTATCTCTTGATAAAAACAATATCATTTTACTAACACTCATACGTGAAGCTGTGTTGTAAGAGAGGAAGGGATGTCTTGCAGAATTAATACGTCATTTTTTATTATAACTTGGGATTTTCTAAAGTACTTTGACATTACTTTGTAATTTCACATTTCATAGATCATTATTTTATTAATTTTCAATCCAAATACAATCCTAAATAATCTCATATACTTATTTTACAGAACCTATTTTTCTGAATTTCCCACAACAGTGGCTGCTCACCCCCCTGTGAGATAAAGCAGCATTGCTCAAGCCTTGCCTTAAACAAAGAGAACATTGGAAGTCTGAAGACTGAGCTTTCTGTAACAACAGCTTCTAGAAAACTCTCATTCAAAGGCTCCAAGAAAAGTAAAACAATTAAAATATAACATCAGAGTAGTTATAAGAGGCTGGACAGTAGGATGGACTGAAGAAGCCTTCTTCAGAGTAGTCCAGAGTAGATGGCCAGTGTGAGGGAGCCCATAAACTCTGATTTTACCCCCTCCCCATTTAGTGCCTTGGAGAACGTACAGTGCCGCTGGTATCTTGCATTTCACTAGGATGTTTTCAGTATATTACTAGCATTTTTTTTTTTCCAGTTCCTACTTTTGAGCAGACTGAAAGTGATTCTTGTTTATATTTATTTAATGAGATACAGGCAAACCATGTCAGGAAAACTATGTCAAAATGTGTTTTCTACATTGTGTCCTGAGGCCAGCAACATTGCTGGTTGCTCTGGGCTCCAGTGCAAATGAGTTATCTTAGCGCAGACGTGATACTGAGTAGCTTTTGCTAGGAATGCTTTATGCTGAGACTACACTGTCTGAAGAGAAAATTCAGTACTAGGAGTGGAAAAATATAATATTGGTTTAGTTGACAGTATTAAGCTTATAAAATTTTAAAATCTGTATTCAGATTGTCATAGTTTCTCTTGCCAAACGGAAAACATAATTGAAAATTTACAGCTGACCTATTTTTGATGTTGTAAGACTTATGTTAGAGTGGCCTGAAGCACTTTCCTTCCAGATTCAGATTACTATCAACCAGATAGGCATCCAGCAACACGTAATATGAAGGAAGTGATGATTCATTGTCAGAATCCAACAAAATAGGATAACTGTATCTCCTTGAAGTGCCCAGATAATGCTTTTTTAGGTTGCATAATGCATTATTAAATTCTTACTAAATGAGCTGATGGGAATTCAGATTCTGATAAGTATATGACTATCAGCTGCCCAAAATGGTACTTCTCAGACAGAATCTGGTGATATTCAGGGCAAATTATTGCCCAGCATCATACTTATCCTTTTGTCACTTCAGATTTCTAAATAGAATATAGGCAGGTATTTCTGATTTCTTTACAATTTGTAACAACAACAACAACAGACAGACACTTTGTAAGGGCTTGGCTTTTTAAAGGAAAGAGAAAAGAAAAATTATTTCTAAAACAGCAAGATCTAAAGGAGGTCTCTTGGCTAAATAAAACTCAACTGTATTGGACTTCATCACATTTCCCTTTTTTATGTCCTTTTACCATTTTCTAATGGAAAAAATTCACCCTTCAGAGAAAGAAAAAGGAAACTACCTGGGCTTTTCCATGGTATTTATGGATAGTCTAAACCAGAAAGATAATTTAGTGGCTTTGCAATCCCTACGTCCTTGACCTTTTCGATGTTGAGAAGAAAGGAGTAACGAATGAGCTTTAATTGTAACCTACAACTTACTGTAGCCATCTCTACCCGAAAAGTTATGGTGGCAGCTACCTAATGCTGTTCTGCTTAAGATCCTGTCAACACTGGCACTGTAAATCCCATTTGACTGCTCTTTGGAACTTGGCCATAAAAAAAGTGCTTCAAATTGAACCTTGCTGTGCATGGCTATAAACTAACAGCTTTTACCTTTTCTCCATACATATTTTAAATTAAATGGGTTTTCAAATAAGCAAGAATAAAAGAAAGCTATATATAAACAAATAAGAGTGCTCATGTTCATTCATTTATTTTTTCTTTATTTCTCAGCTGCTAAAGAAATAGATGAGATAAAAGCATTAATTTTATTTCTTTCCTATCCTGTTTCTCACTCATGTGGATTTGTCACTACTATCCTTCAGTCATGTCTTTCCTTCATTTTCCTACCTCCTATCTGTTTCATCTGTATTTTCAGTTTGTTTCATTTTTGCCACAATTTCTCAAGTCTGTCTAGGGTCTTCCAAATGGCTTCCTGCTCATATTCTTTTACAGTTGTATTGCTGTTGTAATGTAAAACCTCTGACAGATCTTTAACTGCAGCAACTACCCCTTTTCTTTCTTACCTGTGTTTCTTTATTCCTGGAGTATTTCCCACTTAATCTGAATTTTACATTCTCACCTTTCTACTTTTCGTTATCATTGCTAAGCCTGCTGATTGAATCATGAATGAGAAAAGTTGGTGTCTTCATATATCTACCTATCTATTTTTTGTCTGTCTCTATTCTTTTGTGAGATGTAGATTAGCAGTAGTCAAATTAAAGGTTTTCCACTCTGTTTTTTTTTTTTCTTTCCTGGAGGGTTTGTGGGTTTTTTTTCTTTCCTGGAGTGTTGGTGGGGCTTTTTTTTCCCCCCATTCGTGATACATATATACAAGATATATAATATCTTGTTCTGTACCAGTCTAATTCTGCAGTCTAGTTCTGCACTGGAAGGAAACAAAAAAAGACTAGATAGCTTCAAAACTTAGAATCTTTTCCTCATTTCTCCCATCAAAAGACCCACGTCTCAAGGAGGTTTGAACATACTTTTAAGAACCTTTCCTAAAGACATCGTTACAGGCTGAATACACATCACAGTGGGCAACACATTAAAGAGGAAAATCTGTAATACGTTGACCATAAAAAAAATGTAACAGTAAAATTAAAAATGACAACATAAAATCTACTCGTAAGTGAGGTGAAATTCTTGTTTAGGCAATGACACAGCAAAAAATATCGTAACATAGAAAAATTGCTTTTTTCTAAGAATTCTTATATTTTACACAGGAATTATAAGGAAAACGGTTTCAAAGCGGAAACATTTTTTTGTCAAATTAGGACTTATTAGTCACAGTATGCACTAGCAATGAGGCCTTTCATATCTTGTGTATACTGCAGAGGGAAAACAAGCAACCACACAAATATGTCCAGAGTGGCAATGATTGAGTATTACCATATTAGCATTGTGATATCAGAGAAGTCTCTGGGACTTATCCATGAATTTTACTGACTACAATGGAACTGCTTATTCACATTTTCACTTCTGGGAAGGGACTGGAAGTATAGAAAAATAATAAAAAAAGTTAAATCTAAAGCTCTGTATTTTAAAAATATAACTGTTGTCAAGAAAATAAAGAGGGAAAAAGTACTAAATTAAGTTGAGCTCTCTTCATTAATTGCATGCATTGGAACAACTTCACAGTGTGTTATATGGTTAAGTTAATAAAAAAATTCTTAGGCCATTCCAGTATTTTAAAGTGTCATTTATTCTTCAAACCCAATTGTATAAAAGTATATTCTCACTCCCTGCATTAATTAATATTCAGATTTTTGTGAGAAGGTATTAAATGGAAATCCAGCCCTATCAAGGATTTTCATAGTGGTCAGTTGTTATTTTTACTGCTTTTATAGAAGAGAGAAAGTGAAGATATTTGATGACTTGCCATCTACATCGATTGTCCACAGCATATTATCTTTGTTGTTTTGCCATATAAATACATTGGCTGAATAACTTAGAGATTATTAGTCAATCTGTAAAATTTAGTAATTCTGACTACTGACAGGACTAGTTACTAACCTGATTTTCCAGGCAGTACATTTTATTTAAAATATTTCCCTAAGTGAGCTTTATTTCAGTGATCATAATATTGGCATCTATGCTATACCTAATGCATTTCGCTAGCCAACAGCTCCAGTTCTAGGGTCAATTATGAGTAAGAGTACAGTATAATTTCACCACAAATTAATACCATCTGTCAACATGATAAGTATCAACTTGGGTTTTCAAACAATCAGCTTTTCTCTCATTAAAGCATCTGCAGAGAATAAGCTTTCTCAAAATGAAAGGAAGGGGCCAGTCTTAGAAGCAGAGTTATCAGTATATCATGAATAAAAATTGTAGAATAGGATTCTGCCCTCAGAAAATAACACAGTAGTCTAAATAAAATAATGTACTATGTCTTTCTCTGGATATTTTTCCTTTAAAAAAATTACTATTGTTTAGAACTGCCACAGTGACTTTGTGTTTAATAAAGGTCACTTGTGCACCAGTTCAATTGCTTATGGTCTTTGATGGTTTTTTCTATGGTCTTGAATGGTTTTTCAATTATTGCATTTGGCTTCTTTACAATTTTGTCTAAAAACGGGGGAAACAGCCTACTGGTAAACATATGGGTTATCTATTGTTATGCCTTATCAGAGGAATGATTTTCTCAGCTATGATGATGTAAAGAGTGATGACCAGGTATGTCCCTGTTAGCACAGGTACTTGGTCCTCCTCTGGCAGATATTCCATGGAAGAAGCTATAAGGAGGATATTTAGGTCTGAACCTGCCACCGTGCACACAAAAGGTTTCTGTTTACTGTCTCTGTTCTATCAAATCCAATACTCAGTACTCAGATGATAAAACTAAAAAGTAGCATCTTTGTCTCTGGAAGTTTAATCTCTGCCTGCCACTATGGTGGGTAACTTCTTTGTCCTGTGACATCAGGTTTAAACAGACTAACAGGCACAAAAATGAAGTCATTGTGCTTGAGAGCCAAGCCAAGAACTCTTAAGTCATCCTTGTCCTCTATAATTGAACAAACATCTCAGTTTTGCATTTTTCAGTTAAAGCTGGGATAAAGCCCCTAAGTTGCTATATGATGTTGTGTTGAATGTTGTTTCTAAGTAACAAAATATACCAAACATTCCTGAAATACTTTAGTATCATCATACTGTCTTAAATAAACTCATACTATAGAGAATAGGATTCTGATTTTTCCCCAAGAAAATTTTAATGGATAAAAAAGGTCAATTATGCCTTGTTTAGGCTGATTGGTAATTGGGATCAAAACACCACTTGTCTCCAGGTGGTGACAGAAAGCAAAAGAAATCAACACTTGTAGAAAGAAGCAGATTTCTTCAGAGTTCGGCACTTGTCCCATAGGGACAAGCTAGAATAGAAGAGTTAGTGCAGCAATATTCTTATCACAAGGCTGCATTTTGCATGCCTCTGAAATGTGAAGGAGTTTTTTCGCTTATTTGAAGGGAGAATGTTGCCAAACAGGTACTGTCAAATTAATTGAGTACAATATTTGCCAGTTGTGATGCACAGAGAGACCTCCAAAATTTGTTTAAAGGAGTAATCATTGGGAAATTGCCAAGGTCTCAAAACATTTTTCTTCTTAACCTCCTAAGCAATTGTGAGCCCATGTCTTATTTTTTAGCTACAGTTTGCTATTTCACAGAGGAAATGATTAGTGATATCATGCATCATTAACTGTGTGGCTGAAGTTTAAGCCTCAGATGTAGTGAGCCAAATTAATTTTTAGTGTAGAACTACAGACTCCAGCGTTTTACTTGTGGAGCCAGCAGAGGCTGAAATCACACAGAAAGTATTGATTTTAGATCCCCAAAGAATGGTGTGTCTCATGTAATTCCACTGTTATCTCCTGCTGATTCATCAGAAATGGCTTTCAGGGAGTTCAGCCTTTTTGGCAGAAGACATTTTTTGATGTAGTGGTGATAACATACAGAAGTATTTATAATATGCCCAGAACCACATTACCTTAATACTTGAATAAATCACTAGCTAGAATTTTCTCTTTCTTTTCCTATTTTGTAATCCAAAGCAAATGAAGATACTTGGGTGCATTGCCTATGAAAGCAATCAAGATAAGTATATGGGCAAAATGACTTTATGATGTTTTTTCTATACACATTTTTCTATTCTGAAATTTAAGGTTATCCTGCCAAAGGAAAATGAATTTTCAAAATACTTTGTCATTGTTCCAATTTTTCTTCTCTTCTTTGGACTTCTATTTTAAATTACAAACTTAAAACTGACTTGTTAGGTCACTGTTGGTTGCACCACAGTATTTATTACTGAGTGGAGTCAGATGAATACAATGACTTGGCGAGTTGATAATTCCTAATTTTTCAGTAAAAAATTCTCAGACTCTTGAAACTCAGTGTGGAAACCAGCTCCTGTTCATTAGACTTATGTTTATAGTGTAGAGAACCAGGGAAAACAGTTTAAATCATTAATATGTGTAACCACCATTTCATTTTTCTCTTTGGCTGGACCCATTATTAGTCACTCCCATAAATTAACTTAGAGGACTGTTCCCAGCTGACTTCTTTTCTTTGAATAAAACTCCTTTAAGCTCCTTGACACTCATTGATGAAATAGCTAACTCTGTGCTATAATGTCCTTGATTTTAATGATACATTAATGGTACTTTCTCATTAATGATGCCTCTATTACACCTCTCCATACTTTCTCTTTATTATTTTGTTATCCCCTTAAGTCACAGCCAATGTTGAGATAAGATCCCAAGGCTTCAATTGGAATAATACCTTTAAAGCCAATTTCAGGAGCCCCAGATAAGTCAGAAGACTCACTCAATGAGTTTTGCATTTTATAGGAAATTGGTATTTATCAATTTAGTAATTAAATATAAAGATTAAAATGTAAGTAAAGGAAAGCTCCAGCTTAAATGAAATTTGATTTAATTCAAACAAAGCATTTCAGTGTTATTGTACTAAAAGTCCCATAATTCAGTTTTTCTTCTCATAAGTGTCAACCTTACCATGGAACTTTCTGATAAGCTACACTTTGGTTACATTATTGGCAAAATAAGTATTAAACTGATAAACAATTTTTAAGTTGATATTCAATTTTTACACTAAATACTTTGAAAAGTTTCATTCAAATATAATTAGAATGGAACATAATTGAATATCTTTTAAATTAAATTCCAGCTTTTACTTTTTATCCTCTCTGTTTACTTACTAAGTTGTTTCAGAGGTTATTAGCTCAATAGTTGCTTTTTTCCTATAACCTCATTTATGTTTTCCTATAGAGAGATAAAAATACTTTAAATGTTTTTACACTCTAATGTTTACACACCTTCTGTGATTCTTCTGTTCACATAACAAAAATAATTAACTGCAGGCACTGATGTTTCTGTTAATGAAGTACAAAACCCAAGACTCAGAAACTTTTGTTTAAAAAAAAAGCATGCAATTTTAATCTCATCATTATTAAATCAAATATTAGTCACATTGTACTTTCTGTCTAATTGCACCTACAACATCTTCAGTATTTTTCAAGACCCAGCCAAAGGTCCTTATGCAGCAGAGCCTATAACCAAATCTGGCAAATTTGAACAACGCCAAGCGTGGGGTGAGGACAGGTCGAGATGTAGGAGTGAAGGGACACAATGTCTCCCAGATCCCCAGCCTATCTGTAAGTTTTATTTGTACTCATTTTCCAAACCAAAGTAGGAATTATCATTCATAACATCCTGGGTCATGGACGTTTAAGAAAAAAAAACAATTAATTGAATCAGAGAGAGACAAACACAGGACAAGCTGGGGACTTTGATGGATTTGTAACCACTGGGAAAGCAAGAATGAAAAAGGAAAAGAGAACAACTTGAAAGACTAGCTTTGTTACTAATGATTTTTCAGCTAACACTTAAAAAGAGCTTTTGGTTGACTGATGTTTTATTTTGCACGGTGGTGATAACATATTGGAATTTTATTTTAGGAGCCTTTAAATTTGAGAACCTTTACAGCACTTGCATGTTTTGGGATGATGCGAGGATATGGAGCTGTAAAAAGACTTCAGGAAGTGGGGCACATGTTTCCATTGCATCTCTGCCATCGAAGATTAGTCCCAACCTTACACATCTGCCAGGGTCACACATCTCTACCATCTTCCTGGCCCCCTCTGTGTGCCCCACATTCCCTTGTTTTCCAGTCTAACCACTAATCAAATAAGGAAGGAAAGACCCTATAAATGTGAGATTTTAATAGACCAGGGGAAAACCTGAGCAGAGGTGACAAGTTTGTTCTTAACACAGTTGAAGGAGCTCAGATGTGGGAGCTCCTCACACCTGCCCTGTGGATTCTGAAGCTGATGAGATATATGGATCTTCACTTGCTGAAACCATATCTACCAATACTTAACAGGATATTTGCTTACTCCCTATTAATCTTCCTAGTATATTTTAGCCTCTTGGGGAGCATTAAGAACTGAGGTTTGAAGATGGAAATGAAGACTTTCAAATATAAAAGTCTATGGAGCATACTTGAAATGTAAATGCAAATGTGTTTCCCATATCTGACTTTGTGCCATTATGCTGGTGCATGCAACTAGAGTTTTCAACTGGACTAAGTGCATCTTCTCAAAGAACTTTCCTGAAAGTTATCAGTTTAAGTCATGTTCTCTTGAAGTTATCACCATACTTGTTGGTAAATTGATATGGTGAGGTCAGGGAAAAAGAAATTGTGATGCAGAGAAAAGCAACCCAAATTTGAAAGTCCTGAAAGCTCTTTCACTGTGAAAAGTTAAACACAAAATTTTTTTGTATTTCAAAACTTTTTCAATACAAATTATTTAGATACTTGGGAAATGTCTGCAAACAGCTACAGTGTAAAAGCTGAAGTTGTAACCTATTTACCCAAATCTGTGTAATATTAAGAGAAGACTTTGGAATAAGAACATTTAAGGATAGACTAGATAGCTTCAAAACTGTCAGATTGTATATATTAAGTTTTCAAACCCAGTCTATTCTCCTTACAGATTTTCTCATGTCATGTGAATATTCAAGTTCCAGTTAATAATGGTCCATGATGACTTTTGCATCTGCCTGCTGGCATGACATAGTTGTGTGGTTAGGTGCCTACAGAAGCTGGAAAAAAGAAAAAAAGAAAGGGCAATCTTAAAAACACAGGACAAATCTGTAAGCATAACATATGTCCATAGTGAATATGTCCAGTAAAATATTTCGGGAAGGATGTCTTTGGAACCTGTTTCCTTTTCTTAGCTTAAAAATGATTAAAAATTCATATTAACAACACTTAAAATTCAGTTAAAGCCCAGCTATATCTGTGTAGCTCAGGCTTTGAGCCCAGGTAGATATTATCCTAAGCAGTAGCTACTACGAAAAGAAATCAAATCATAATTTCCATGCATGCTTCTTAATTCCGCTTTTTGTTGCTTTTCCTTGTGTCTCCCCACACCCACCCAGAGCCCACAGTTTATCCTGTGGTCCTTTTCTGGAGAAGGAAAAGCCCAAGGGTATTTGGGAACCAACATACTCCTCCATTGCTCCTTCCCACTGTCACAGCTTAGGTGAACTGGTCCAAAAGAGAAAAACAGGCCTGTCATCACCCAGTCATTGTAAACTGAATGAATTTTCACAATAAAGAAATCCCTTTTCTTTTCTCACATGCTGATTTTCTTTCAGTCTTGCTGATTTACTTTTATGCATCTCTCATCAAGCCATTAAACGCCATAATGAATTTTCTCGTATTGTGAAGATGTATTACTAACTTTGGAGAGGAAGAGAATCTCTCTTTTCTAATTGATGCTGTAAAATATAGTAAACAGGATGATGAATTAAACTTTCTTTGTGAGAGAAAGATCTTCTTTATGAATAATACATTAGGCTTTATTTAAAGCATATGGATTTTATTTGCTTTTTATTAACTTACTACATTTGCTTCTGCATTTCCACACCCCTTCTCCCCCTGGGAATGTCTTCTAATAAGGCATTTCATACAATCTATGATTTCTCTATTTTTTCCCCTTAAGAAGCTCTAGATGCAAGGCAAATGCTTTGTTATTGCAGAAGTAGCTTGTTTACATCCCTTGTGTGGGAACTGCTTGCTATAGAACATTTTAAATTCATTTTTATCTATATCAAAGATTGCCTCATTGTTAAAACTTCATGCCTAACTTGTAAAACTGATTACCAAGCATAATATTTGCTGTTTTCTAGCCCCCCTCTAGAGTTTTTAAGGTGTATATGGCCATTTATGCACACAAATGTAATAAAAGAATCATGGAGAGGGGGTTCTTTGTCACACATGTGCCTTTGAAAATAGCTTTTGTTATTTATTTTTTTTTTTTTCAGTAGTGCATTGCCATACTTGAGGCTTTGACACTATTGGGCTGACCATTGTCTGTGCTTTCATGGAATCCTAGAACAGCCTGGGTTGGAAGGGACCTTAAAGATCATCTCATTCCAACCCTCTGCCATAGGCAGGCACACTTTTCACTGGACCAGGCTGCTCAGAGCTGCATCCCACCTGGCCTTGAACACTGCCAGGGACTGCGTAACCACAGCGTCTCTGGATAACCTGTGCCAGGGCCTCGGCACCCTGAGAGTAAAGAATTCCTTCCTAAAATCTAATCTAAACCTACTCTCTGTCAGTGTGAAGCCATTAGCCTTGTCCTGTTACTCCAGGCCCTTGTAAATAATCTCTCCCCATCTTCCTTTTAGGCTCACCTCAGGTACTGGAAGGCTGCAATTTTCTTCAGGCTGAACAATCTCAATTCTCTCAGCCATTTTTCTGTTTGTTACTCTCTGAGCAGTTCAGTCATTGCTGGGTTTTACTGTCCCTATCTGATGTGAAGGTGGGATACGCTCTCTCCACTTTGCAGATACAATTTTTTATGAAGTTTACAGAGGCATGTGGTTGAGACAGATGCTAAAGTCCTTCTCAGAAACTTCCAAATCTGCAATGATGGCAGAATGACTTCCATTTAGGTATTTGAACAGACTTTGGTATGATACAGCATAAGAATATACTGTGTATATGAGCCATAGGGAGCTTCCTTCTGTTCACATCATTCAATTTACTGTTTGGAAGGAGCCAAAAGGAGCCAAACTGCCACCCATCAAATGGGTGTCACGTTTAGGAATGCTCTTCTTTCAAAGTGTTATTGCCTGTTAGACTGAGATTCTCTTTATTACTGCTTTAGACCTTCTGACTTTCTCCATCAGAATATTCCTCCTTTAGCAGCTGTAGTCTACCTGACCACTTCAGTTGGTCCTAAATAAAGAGAACCCAAGTGTCCCAAAAATGGTCATGGAACCAGCTACAACTGTTTACCAGTGTTTCAGACTTTTACTGTCAATATACAGGACTGATCATGTGTTCGTCTATTCTGACAAATATCAGTTACATAGTCATGTGACTAAGCTAGTTTGTTTGAATTCCTCAATATCTGGATTTTTGCATTATATGGGAAAGTATTTTCATCACCAGCCCTGTAATGAAGTTATGAATGTGGCAAATAAACACAGCAAAATTTAATGAGAAAACAGGAAAATCAAAACCCTGGGTCAGGAAATCCATGTAGTAATAAATACACAATTTCACCAATTTAAATAACATCTTTCAGTGACTAATACAGTATTTGGGTGCAGTGTTTTTTATGGAAGACTTGTGTTAGGTCTGACTTTGCAGCTATTGGAATGAACAATTAAAAAACCATAGTTCATTGTATTTGTGCAGCATACCACTTACAGCTCAGCAGTATTGGTTGCAACAGGAATTGAAAGATCCAAGTGCATTGGAAATGTCTGTCTGTGTTTTTCAGTGGCTTCCCAATTGGCAAACAACTCATCTGACCTAAAGAAAATTACAAACATCTGTCTCTGAAGCAAGTTGTCCTTGGTGTTCTTATGACCATGAAATAAACATGCACTTCTGGGACACAACAGATGCTGTACCATGCTCTAAGAGTGATTCCATTACTCCACTGTTTGTTAAGGCAGCATTAAGGTCATTAGTTCAGATATTGATGTTGTAGAAGCCTAAAAGACATGGGGCTAATGTGTATATCTCAAACACAGATAGGCAGACAGCTGTGGAGCCAACCAAGGATTGTTGGTAATAGCAGCCAAGGATTGTTGGCAATAACACACAGTGAGAAAGGATGTGGCTGGAGCAGGGGCCATAGGGAGGTGGGGCAGCACTTTTCTGGGACAAACATCCTTGTTCTGGCTCCTGGAGACAGGCACAACACAGTGCAGCTCAGGAATGATGTTGAGAGGTGTGCATGGAGTGTAGGGGGTGGACAAGACCACCAAAGACCCCTGAAGCCCCATCTGAAGCCTCCAACCCATTTCCAGAAAGGTCTGGAAGAATGGACTGTATGCAAGAACTAAATTGCATTGCAAGTGAGAAACTTGTCTCCAGGGTGGGAAGAACTTACCTTTAGAAGGTATTTCACCATGTCCAGTGCACTTGCCCTGTGCATGCACCCCACGTCCCTGGACATCCCAGCTGGATCTACACTGGAGCCAGAACTGGTGATCTCTTTTCCTCTGTTTCTTTGTCTATTTCTTCCTCTCTCCCCCTCTTTAACTTTTCTCTCCTTCCCCCTAACCAAACCCATTATCCAACACTCACTGACGTGTGCTTATATGAGTAGTCAGGGTCTAATATTCCAATTTCCAGGCCAAGTGTGTAATTTACTGGTAAAACTTTGTAAGCTTTTGAGGACACTGACTTTTGTTGTTCCTTTTGACCACAACCACCTACAAATCTAGGGTGCTCCCCTCATTAGGGGTGGGACATTGCAGATGTGTGCTTGGTCCTTTGATTTTGGCATCTGTGTGTCTCAGGCTGACAAAGAGCTGACTCTCTTTAAGCAGAGCAGCTCCTAACAGGTAGCAACTTGACAAACCTTATTTGCTTCTGTGAAAAGCTAATTATCTGCCAGAGCATTGTTCCTTGTGTGAGATCAGCACACCCACTTAAAAATGGGATGTCAAAATTGATTATATTTCTTTTCTTAGTTTTGAATTCTTCATCTTTATTTGCTTATATTTTAACTCAAATTATCTGAAATCCCAAATTTAAGAAAGAAAATATATATTGTCTATAGCCATCTTCCTGCTGTTGTGTTTCTAATTCCTATTTACTCACAGGGATTTTTTCACGTCTCTCTAAACTTCATATCTCTCTCTCTTTGGTTTCAAATACTTTATGTTTTCTTCTGCATTTTTACCCTTTTGGGGAAGATTGGGCCCTTAAGTACATCAGTTCGATAAGCAGGATTATAACCCTGGAGAAAACAGGAGTATTGGATAGCAGTCTGTGGCAGTATAAGATTTCTTGCCTTTCCAGCCAATAAATTGTGCAAAGACAAATGAAATACACACTGATAATCAGTTTCCAAAATCAAAACATGAGAACAAAGACATTAGTTTTAGATTTAAGGTCTGGGAGTTTTTATTTATTTTATTTTCCTTTCTCATAGAGCAGAGTGAGAAGAGAAAGGAAAAAAAGAGAAGTGAAAAAGAGCAAGCAAGGGCAGGGGGAGACAATTTGTTTCCAGACAGGTCAAGATCCCATTCAGTAGGATCTTCTCACCTAAATTCATGTAGCTCTCTGATGACAATGAGACAGTTAGCAGTGTTTACCATCATGTCTCAATAATCCAGGCTGGAAACAAACAGGCCAAACTACATTTTCAGTATTCCCTGAATTAAGGCTTGCAGCTTGCTGGTTGTTTTTGGTTTTTTTTCTTAAAATCCACAAATAGCAGGAGTTATGCATTTAATTCCCTAAATGCAGTCTTTAGAGTGCACCTTAGGAAATGGATGTTTTATATAATGTATTAGCTAGAAAGCTGTCATTGCAATGATGAATTTGTTTTAGTTTTTAACACTGCAGATTATAGCTGTTTTGTGCACCTGTGCCCGAAGTTCATAGGCACAGCAGCACCTTACACAATGGTTATATTAAACACACAATAATATTCTGACACACAGCATTCAACAAAAAGAGAGGTAATTAACAGTGATACTTAGAAAAAGGTAATACTTCTTGGTCTCACATTTAATAACATAAAACCACTTTTGATTCTTTTTTAGGGGGCTGTTAGTGTTTAATAACTTGTTTATATAGTGATTTGCACACTTAGACTTGCTCTCAGCCACATATTTTAGTGTAAAATCCACCATCAGAAAAACCCTGAAAGGTTTATAATTGTACCTATCTGAAAGCATATGAACTAAGATACAGAAAGGTTATGACATGCCCAAGATTATGCAAGTCAGTCTGAAAAGCAGGAACAGAACTCAACTGGTAGCACAGTCAGCTCTGTCTCTCATTTTCTTCCCTGCTGTGTCCCAGCTGTCCAAATATTTTAGCTAAATTGGCTCCTGGAAGAAACCCAGGGAGCTCAAACTGAATATAACTTCTGGTAGATTTAGAGAAGGCAAATAGTGTGAGGAGCAAGCTGACATTATGGCTTTATTTTCAACAGAGGACAGTCACCTGCTGAATCTTGAGAAAATGTCTTTATTTTTTGTTGCTTCTTTAGAAAGCAAAACAAAGCATCCAGAGAAATACTCTTCTCAGCTCTCAGTGGAGTGGTGGAGCTTTGTTTGCTATTTATCTTGATAAGTCCATGGCTGCAGCAGCACCAAAAATGTCCCCAAAATAAGCAAGAATGGCAAAATTCCTCTGCCTCATGTTACCTTCCCTCTTCTCAGAAGACAGAGCCCTTTAATCGCGCTGGCAGCAAGACCTGGGAAAATGGATGTCCCACTGCAGTGTCACTGGGAAGATGTTATCATCCTCTCCAGGAACAGCCGTGGATCCAAGCAAATCACTCCTGCTGCTGGTAGGTGCCCTGGGACACACAGGGCCTGAATTTTTTCTCTTCTGCCATAGCAGTTGTTGTTTGCTTGTCTCTTAATCTACCTCCCCGCCACTTTCTCTCTTTGAGGGAAAGAAACTGGGTTTGTTTCTCCCACTTTTGTATGGGATCTCTGCAGCTGGAGACTTTACCAAGTTAGTGTCCACCAGTGCAGATTCTGATCATTTTCTTTTTCAAAAAAAGCCTTATCTGTCCTCACTGAGGTTAACAGGAACTTTTCAGCCAGCTTCACCTGGACCAACACCTGATTTCCAGCCCAAAAGAGATGTGAGGCAGGAGTGCTCTCTAATAAATGCACCCAGCAGTCTTGCTTCCAGAGGTTGCTAATCCATCCTTGCAGGAGTCTGCAGTTTGTCTCCAACTAAAATACAAACTGGGGAGAAAAAGGAGGACGGGGTGTGGTCCTCTGGCAGGATAGAGTAACGACACGCTTTGATATGTGCCTGGACTCAGCAAGTGTGCCCATGTGCTGCAGTTCAGGAGTGAAAATAGTGAAGAGTCTAAGGGAGAAAATACACAGAAAAATCTATAGAGTGAATTTATCAGGTGAAAAATTTATGGCTTAAGATGTGGGTATGAATTTTGAACATTGGAGGGTAGCTTTTCATTCTTTCTTCTGTAGCTATGAGGCTTTCTTCTTGTATGTTATGATTTTCTGTAGAAAAGATAAGATTAAATTAGTAGTCCTTGCTAGTGGAGAGTAAGAAAGGTTCCTGATTCTTAGGCCTGAAATCAGACTTAACTTGATAATTTTGTAATTTTGATAATTAGATAAAATTCTGAATGCTGAAACTGGCAAAATAAGGAGGATTATACTGGTGATGAATTAGCAGTAATTTAGTACTCTCTGAAGGTAATAGGTTTTAATGAAAATGAAGTAGTATGAACGGCCATGGTAGGGTTAAAATAGCATTTTTAAGTATTAAACCGAATAAGTAGAGATATTATAGTGTGACTACAACAGCCAGGACAGTACTATAAACAGAAAAAGCCAAGAAGTAAAAATGCTGATAATATATCAGAGCTCTATAAATTGTTCTACTCAATAAATAGATTGATTCACTAAATAAAATACTATTATTACATCATCCCTTCTTCATCTTTGATTTCTCTTCTTCCCTCTTAGAAATTAATTGCTATCTTGGGTTGAGATTTGTAGTGCCACTGACAAATGTAAATTGTCATTGCAAAGACTGAGGAGATCTAGTAACAGGTTTCTTGAGAAATGTTTTCCTTTTTTTGGTTCAAAAAAATCTTGCAAACCATTTTTAGTGCAGGGCCATGAGCTTTGCATACAACTTTTATGACTACAAATTTTTTGTTTTAAAGCTCCTGTCATGCTGGAAAATAGCCATGCATGAGGGAAGCAATGACCTGCAGGCTGCAGATAGAGTGGTGATATGAAGGTAATGACAATGTTAAGCAGCTGCAATATCCTGTCAAAAAGAGTCGTACAACCACAATTTTTCTTGAAGTAATATTGGGATATGCATTTTTTGCATGGTTATTATATGGGTTTAACATCCATTCAAGGTCTGTGCTGGTGCTCTTCGAGTGCTACTGAAAACAAACCAGAACGTAATAACCTGTGGACAGTAGAATTAAATCTTCAGAGAGGAGGAGAAGGAGGTTTGTCATCATTTCTGTTCATTTAACTGGCAGCTAGGACAAAGAAAACAGATCGAAGGCTCTAAGAAGCTATAACTACATGAGGGAATGAAGCTGCAGCTGAAAATTCAGGAGAAAGATTTCTTGTTTTTCCCATCTTTGTGGGGCAGGAGGTAATTATTGATTTGTTTTATTGGTTTGTTTTTTGGGGTGTTTTTTTTTTTTTCCTATTTATCAACTGGAAAAAATTCTAGCAGTTTTGTTTCCCATTCCAAGGCAGAATGAGTGACTTAAACAATCTGACTGAATTCCATTTTCCACTTAACAAAACCCCCTCATCGCTGAGGTTGTGGTCCTCCTCAAAACAAATTAAATTACTGTTATTTTATTACCCTCCCAGTGAAACTGTAAAAAATAAGTAAGTCCTACATCTTACGTAGATTTAATTGGCAAATCAAATCAGGCTGTACAGCTTGTCACATTAAGTTATATTCTGGATTAACATTCCCTTGCATAATTGGATATTTGTATATTTGACATTTTTAAGGCTGAGTTTTCATAGAAGTCTACACTTTTTTGGCATCTGAGTGGGAGGTGAGGTTTCACAAGGGACCTGGAATATACTCACTGAAATGAACTCATAAAGCATTGAAATCACAGGTTTTATTTGAGGGTGGTGAGGCAATTTTAACAATAGAGATAACAAAGGAAATACATGTGGTTTTCTAGCTCAGAACCTTATTAATAATAACAAATAATATATTATTATACTGCTTTGTGCCTGTATAAAAATAGATGTGCCTAGTTTTTCAGACACACTGGTCTTGAAACATCAAGGAAACTTTCTCAATACTAACAAAATATAGGAAATTAATATTAGATATTCTGGAAAATATAATATTTTAAAATATTTGCAGAAAGTTTTACCAAGTTTTGAAGCTAAAGGACAAGGCATTAGCTAAGAATAGACCTTGTGTTTTATGTCCAAGCGTGCAATTAATACCATTCACTCCTCCTTTGCAATAAGGTTCAAAGTACTTTAATTTTCTAGTGGAAGGTACCATGACCTGATGATAACAGTAATTTGGTAGAACTGGTCATAGTGAGCATTTAGTAGCAATGTAAACAGAGTTTGCAGTCACAAACCATTTATAAAGAGTGTAATGATTTCAGAGCTGTCAGCCTAAGTGGAGTGCAGCTGAGGGAGGAGGTGATGAGCTGTCATTCGGCTGCTCAGGGTTTGCTATTGGCATATCATTATGTACTGCCAGTCACCTAAACCTCATGTCATTGTTCTGCTTGCTAAATTATTGAGGTAAGAAGGTTTGCAACTAGTGCACGATGAGAATTTTTAGTGCCAAAGGGATGGTGTGTCTCATGTGGTAGTATGGGGATTTTTACTTAAAAGCAGGCTTTTTTATTAAAACCTTATGCAAGCACTAATCTGTTCACTCAAGTGCTTTCAAATAGCAAGAAATATAAGTCATAAATGAATCAAATTTCCATGTGGCTATCAAAGATATTTTATTTTCAGTGTTCTGCTCTTCCTAAGGCTTGCTAATCCAAATTTTTGGAATTTATTTTTCCTCTGTCACTGATAAATTGTTTATTACTCAAATTTCAGAAGAGCTGTGCAAACCAGCTCCCATTGACTCAGGAAGCTGTGTATGCCCAGCTCCCCAGAGCCTCCCCCATACCTAACTGTATCTGTAAAATGAAGGTAATAATTCCTAACTTTCCAGAGGCTGACATAATGAATAAGCTATTAATATTAGATGCAGATATGAGAATGTGTAAAACTGCCTAGATACCAGATCTTGCTAAGGGAAGGAATAAAAAAATCTTCAATCTGGTATCTCTTTAAATGCACCTTCTTGGTTTAGTTGATAAGGCACTGTACAAAGTACTTCAGAGATACAGTAGAATAATTGAGGTGCAGAAGTTAAGTACTTTCGTTTTGATATGCTGAAAGGACTCCAAATAGTGATAGTAATGGTTTTGCTTGTCCCTTTTACTCTCTGTGCACACTGTCAAAAGCTGAAGATTATTGTTTTCCTATGACAGAGAATTGGATAAAGCTGAGCTAAATACAGCTTCTATACAGAATGTTTTTCATGGTCTTTGCTGTGTCTCTGGCTTCTAGTCCATGCTGTGCTTGCAGAATGGTTTCTCAGACTATTTCACATGCAGATGAATACTTTTCCTCTATTTCTCTAATTCATTGCTCAAATCATTCTCAAAGCACAGGCCAGAACTAGCACTGTCTATAGTAACACCTTTCCCCCAGAGATGAACAGATTAAAACTCAAAAGTATAAATTCATTCAGTGATGTAGCACAGTGCTATTAAGTGCTTATTGCACTTTCTACTTCTATTATTATTATTATTTTAAGTGGATATTAATTCATCACAGAAAGCTGAGTCACTCACCTTGAATGGCACTGGACATTTCTGTGAAGAGCTTTTGTTGTTTCAGTAGAAATCAAGGAAAAAAGATACACGGAGAATCACAGAATTGCAGCAGAGTTTGGCTTGGATAGGACCTTAAAGATCCTCTTATTCTAACCCCTTTCCCGGGACAGGGACATTTTCCACTAGGCTGAGTTTCTCAGAGCTCCACCCAACCTGGCCTCGACATGTATCTAAGTTTTCACTGTCCTAAATTTACACTGGATATAGACTTCCATATGGAATTTCTTTCATATGAACAGATATGCTGAATTGTTGATAAATCCTTGAATATAACAGACTAAAATTTTGGCTCCTTACAGACAACCCAACTACTTTCTGTAGGGAAGAAGAGACTAGTTGGGGAGCTCAATAACTACATAACTCCTGAATTTAAGTTCCCCATTTTGTAAGTCAGCAAACTTACCTCTTCAAGCTGTTGTTTGAAAAGTTACTTGATATACTTGTTTACTTATATGTAGGTGATATGCAAGTAAGCCCGAGTCTGTTTGTTTCCTTGGTCTGATTTTGATAAGATGAGAAGTTCTGTCAAGTTTTGTCATGAGCAAGAGTGCGAGGAGCTCCTAAAGGAGTCCAGTACCCTGCCCTCTTGGTTGCCTTTGTGGTTTATCTCCTCCTGAGATCCATGGGATACAACTGCAAACACTGCTGATGCTGCACTGTCTTATAGACCTGATCACATCACCTAGGAACAGCCCCTGTGACCAAGTCTTCCAACATTTCCATGCTGAAAATCAATCAGCTGTTTCCTAACTTTCACACCATAAACTCCATTACAGCTGGAATGATGGATGACTTCTCGTTGCACAGACAATTAGATATTTTATCCCAAGGCAAATCTTCATGTTATCATTCTTCTACAATTCAAGGTGGCTTTGTGACCTCTATAGCTCCTGATAGACCCCAGCCATGTTAGTGCAGCTGAGATAAGCTGAAAGAAAGCTCAGCTCTGTGCCTCAGTTTGAGTGTGCCATTCTGAGGACTGCCTCCGGAATCTGCCTCCTTTGGCAGTTTATCAGAACTCAAGTCTTGTGACCTTCAGATTAAAAAAATAACTAAAAAAAATTCAAATGCTAAATATTAAAAAGAAAGCAGGCATATCTGCTTTTTCTTCAGATGTTTTCCTGCTCAGTTCTTTACTGTTATAAAAAAAGGCCAGAGCTGACATTCATGTAAATACAAAGGGCCTCCTCCTTTTGGATTATTTCTTTTGCGTGTCTTTTCAAAATTTACCTGTTAGCACAGAACAAGGTACCACAAACTATTTTAGTTTATCTACACAAGATAATGGTAATTGACTTGTTTTCCCAGCAGCTTTGTATTTTTTTCCAGTGGCTGAATGTGTTTATTCTCCTGTTTTCCCAGACTAGCACGTATACTTTTATATATTGTACTATTAGTGCAAGTCAGAATGTCTGTCTTAAATAGCACTAGAGAGGATGTTCTCCTGCTTTCCCTAGGATTGGATCAGTGAATACTGCATGTCAATAACTAATGAGTGACCGAGTTACTTCATTATTCCTGAGAATTTTGACAATTTTATTTGTATTTTTTACTCTGAGTTAATAACACGTATTGCTAGAACTTCAGTAATGAAAAAGGTTTAAACATCAGAGGAAAAAAAAAAGACTATCACCACAAAGCTTATAGTAAATATTTGTAACATAGGCACTTTAGAAGACATACATCAAGAGGAGATAATACCATGTAAGTCTCAAGACCCAAATGAGCTCTAATTCAAACTGTTAAACTGTCAACTGCTTTGTGGCCTGAAGTTTGTATGCATGAAATGTTTTAAGGCTATTGGAAAAGGTCACAGTTCTTAAAAAAGAAAACGCAAACCAAACATCAGATTTATCTCCTTCTCAGAAAGGTAAAAGGATGGTAAAGGAGGGTTTCTTCCATCCTTGGAGCTTTGAAACAACTCTAAGGATACAGCCAATTTAGAGGAATAAGATCCTGAAGTTTTTTATACAGTCAGATCACCTCTTGCCTTTGACAATGGTCCCTGAAAAGCTACTTCGGCTTCCTCTGAGTCAGTGGAAAACCTTCTAGTGATTTCAAGAGAATTGGATGAGCTTTTAAATGCAGTTATCCAGCTGCACAATTAACAGCCAGAAAAGCACATTCTATAAATTATTTCGCTATTTAGGGATACATTTAGCATGTCCTAGCAATATCAATTAACCAGGAGAAGAATGACTCATCCAAGCCTTCTCCAAATCCATTAAGTCAATATCTGACTCACTTTTTGTGGTATGAAAAATGGTCTGTTCGCTAAATTCACTCTCGATTTTTATCAGATCATCCCAACTGTATTAAACTGAACTGCAATCAAGGCAAAAATATTGTGGCCAGAAAGTGCCAAGTTACAGTAGAAAAACAATGGGGTTTTATCTGACATGCTGCTAGGTTTTGCCATTTGGCTGAAGATGCCTTGGCCTTAAGCAGTGTGGGAGCTACAGAAGTTTTTTTTCTGTAATTTTTTAATAGAGATGTGAAGAATCAACTAGTCCCTTCATTGTGGAAGGAACCTTTGCAGATCTGAAAACAAACACAATTTTTCTTTTTTTTTTTTTTGTCTCCCTCCTTTTAGCCAAAGAACTCCTTTCAAGCATTATTTGTTAATAATATCCTTACTGGTTTCCTTTGAAGAAATTCTAATGGGTGTACTTTTTCTCTGCCTCTGGAGTCCAAAAACCTACAATGTTTTTATCTGCTCCAATTCTACTTCATACTCTGAGATCCTATCAACGCAAAATAAAGGAGTATTAATACAAATTTACACATCTGATAGCCTGTGCTCTTTTTTATTGTCCCTAGTTTGTCTTTTCCCAAGCAGCCTGAGACTGCTGATGATTAATTCCAACCATAAAGCCTTAGCTTCTCTCCTAGAAAGCAGGCAGCTGACACCTTGTTCTCAAGTACCATGTTCCTTCAGTTGAACACAATTTTGTTTTCATTTCCATTATCTTTCCCTTTATTTTCTTTAAAGACCTCTTCTTCAGTTTGCCAAAATCATCTGGAATTCCAATCCCAATCCCAAAAATGTGCAACACCTGTGGTAGTGTGTGCTCTTCCACAAAAGAGCTGGTAACTTGAGATCAAGTACATTCCACCTTGGTATGGGAAGCAGCATCCTCCAAAATGCCACAGAATGCCCTGAAATTGAGGCCATGGTTTGTATAATATGAAGATGAGGAAATTCATTCTTTGCCCTCAGGCAGAGCAATTTGCAGCCTGTCTGTCTAGCAGCCACAGCATTATTCTCAATCTGGCCATTAGCTGAACTGTAATAATGTGTGGTTCTGTAGGCACTTCATTTCCATCAGAAGCAGAACAGGTATGTGTAGAGCATTATGGATTTTTTATGTGTTTTAATATATTTATACAACTGTATTAATACACAGATTGGTCTCCTGCCATGCATCAGATGCTCTCAGTGCTCTCCAGCTCATTAAAACTCCATAGAAGCCTGCAGCAAAGCATTTTCCTGGGAACCAGAATGAAGGTGGCACACATCTCAGTCTGGCTACCACTTTATTATTTGGCAAGCAGAGAAACATGAATGTAAGCCATAAATTGGTCTGCTAACATTTCTATGAAAATAACCTCCAACTGGTCTGAAACAGATTCTGTTTGTAAACAGGACTTGCTACTATTTGGATGCAGATTATTCCTAGTGCATCCACTCTCCCACTTTTGATCTGTGCTGTATTTCATCAGTAAAGAACTGTGAGTGCTGAAAACCCACAACCTACTTCAACAATATTTAAATGCCAGCCTTCCTATACGTGATATGTTTTTCTTTATATAATACAAACTGTTAACACATAAAATTCACTACTGCACCAGATATCTTGGCCTTTAGGTTTATGATAGTTATGGAGGAATGCATCAAAACAAAATGAATTATTTCACTACCTTTAATATGCACATCTATAGTCAGAGAAAAACCATTAACTCTTGAGCCCTGAATATAAGTCACATTATAATCATACTAATATCTTCTTTGCCTTGTCAGGATTAAACTAACATTCCCATTTTGCATCAGAAGAATTAAAAGAAAACTCTCTGGCATAAATTGAGAGTACTCTCAGAATTTGAGGGGTTTGTTTTGTTTTTGTTTTAATAACAAAATAAAAATCTAAAATGCTTCCATTTGAGAAAATAGAGAGCATGAGAAATGATCCCTTTTCCTTAATCACCATTGGTTCCTGATGCTTTCAAAATTTCTGGAAAATATTATAATAGTTTTCTTTTCTTTTTCCTATTCTTTTAAATATTGTAATTATTAAAGATAAGGACATTAAAAATGCTTGGAAAAATGTCTTTAGTTAAGCAAAGATGTTTTGAAGAGAAATCTGGTGCTATGCTTAGGGAATGAGTTTCTTGAAAGAAAGTAGAATTGGATTTCTGTGATTAATGTTTGTTCTGCCCCCTTGTGGTTATGGAGTCCAGTAGGGCTTAGGTAGGACTGTCTGGGTGTAGGTATTCGTGACTAATTAAAAACAAGCCTTCTGTACATTTCAAGTAATGCACTTTTCCCAGGATCTGTATAGACCAAGAACCCAAGGAAAAAAAAGATGACTCCTCAAGTATGAACAAGGAAAGATTAATGTTTGTAATTTAAAGTAGTTTTCCAAAAGAGTATGTTTTTACATTGTGAAAAGAAGCTCAGAAACTTTAAATATAAGCAACAATTTCTTTAGAAAATAATAAAGGATAATTTCAAATTTAAGTGCAGATTTTCATTGTGATTTTACTGATACAACTCAGTACCAGGGATGCTTTTCTTTCCCACAAGTTAAAAAATAATTATCTTTGCAGTTTAATTCACTCAAAGTCAGATTTCATAGTAGATCCAGGTAGTCTGTGGAAGTGCACTTCTATATGCCAAGCATTCATTTATTTAGACAAATTCTGGAAATATTTCACTTTTCAGAAGGTCCTAGAATTAGTTTGTCACAGATTAATTCTTAGATAGCAGGTCAGATTTTTAAATCAGAGATCATACAGTAAACAAATTCACTCACTCTACTGTAAATAATGACATATTTTCATTTAAAGAATAAGGATTAGTTGGTTTTAAAGACAAATTTCCATAAGCTTTTCTGGGTTTTGCTACACAGGGAAGATAAGATGATATTACTACTTAATTTATCTTCAGATTTTCACTAGAAAATATGTTAAAGTGATTTTCTTTCATAGGGTACTAATTGTTCAAATTTACAGAATCTATCACTAAATAGTTTTCTTTAAATTATACTGATGGAAATAAAGTAAATATTTTTATTAGTCTTCAATATTTCCCAAAAAAATCCGTCCCATTGCCCCAGAATCCATGTTTTTCTTTCAATACATCTTCAAAATAACTAAGTTTGGGTTTTTTTTCTATGAGTCTATGTAAAAGGAATTTCAGTGCACACAGAAAGTTAAGCCAAGCCTCTTTCATCCATATCCACACATCCACAGGGCATACAGTATTAAAAAAGGCAGATTTTTTTTTTTTTCTTAATGAGACATACAGGTCTTGTGTATTTTTTAATCCAAATCAGAACTGTAAAAGTTACTGTAGCAACTGGACATTAGGAAAAGCACTGGATGGACATCACACCATAGTCTGTAACGTGACAAACACGACACAAAACCTCTGCAAGCCATAACGTTTTCAGCTGGATTGTCAAGGCAAACATGTCCTTTGGGATCAAACTCCTACTCTTGTGTTTCCCCTTCAAGCCAAGTTATGAACATATTGGCTCAATACACTCAAATACAGTTTTTTTTAAGCAAGCAGTTTCAAATATAATCAAATGTGTAAAAATAACCCTAGACAGTCTGATCAAAGGAGTGCTTTCTGTTGGTGTCATAAGAAAAGTTACTACACAATCTAGCAAGTCATGAGACTGGATAGTCAAAGTCTTGCTCAGAATGGATAAGGAAGTGAGATGCTGAGCTTTTATCACAGAATATTCCCCTGACCTTGTGTAGGGAATAGGCCATACTCTCCATAGTCCTTACTCCAGAAATGTCTGCAAGTTGTGACATCACCTCTAAAAAGGGCTGCTGCAATAACCCATGAAGGCACCTTATGACATTGTGAGGCATTGGGGAGACTCAGAAATGTGTCTTTTTTCTAATAATTTTTAGATTTTTAATAAGCTATCTGATGTTAGTGAGCTTTCATAAAGATAGGTAGTGGCCAACAGGATAAACATGACTTGAAGAGTCACAAGTTCACTGTTAATAGCTTTTATTAGCCCAAATGCTAACAAGATTTTTTGCATAACATCAAAGGAAGTCTGCTACTAATGGAAATAGCACTCATTTTGGCACCAAAGTACTCCATGAGAGGTTATAAAGTACATGCAGAAACAGCAGAAAATGTTAGACTGCCCAGATAGAAAGTTAATTGTTTCGGAAATGGGAATCTGGTGGAAATGAGATCTCGACAGTTCCGTACCTCATGGAAACTCTGATTTCATATCACGGTATCACAGTATGTTTAAGGTTGGAAGGGACCACTGGAGGCCATCAAGTCCAATATCCCTGCTCAGGGAGGTCCCCTAGAGCACAGTGCCCAGGACTATCCAGTCATATCCATTATCTGCACCTCACATAATTCATGCCTGTTAAAATAGTGTTCCTTGGAATAACTGCAGATAAAACACATTGCTGGGTGACTGACATAAGGAGACTGGGGACTTGTTGAAATAAGTGGGGTCTAGAGAAATTTGTGTCACACAAAAACATTTATAATAAGATGGTTTGTGTAGCAGGGGTCAAGAGGTCATAGCCACTGCAACTATTAAGCTTCTGTGGGGGGAATGAATCAGCTGTACCCTTTATTTTCTACCTGCTCATCTGCCACCATAGAGACAATGGTGCCTTTTTACAGAACATGTGGTTGTTTGTACAGTTTTGTACTCACCTAATCTAATGCATTTCTAGTGAACTCTTCACTGTACTTTCTTGAATATGAAAAGAATAAATCCTTGGACTCCCTGTCTGCTTTTCAGACAAAACGGAGACCATGTGCATTACACATTTGTATTCATGAATATTTAAGCGTATTTGTTGTATTGATTTTGTATGATGCCTTTGGGTGTTCCCTAGCAGGACTCCCTATGTAAACCTAAGCGAGTGACTTACAGGGGGGCAGGGCTGGAGAAATCCATAAATATGTATTTAAGTAAGTAAAGGGTCTAGTCAGTGTGTCAACATTTCATTTCCTTGGCATGCTTTCATTCTGTTTCAAAATCTGAATGTTAACCAAATACTAGAGTTCCCTTTTTCATATTCTTGGACAGTCTGATCTACTCATAAAAATATTTAGTGTTCTATACTGCATAAAATGCACATTCTTCTTACTATTTTAAGTCCTTTTTTCCCAAGCTATGCAGTAGTTTTTTGCCTTTTTTTTTTTCTTATTCATTCATCTCTTATTTTTATTGAGCGTTAATCTTGTTAAGAAGTTTTAACAACTCTCTGTACAACAGCAGGTACCATAGACTCTCAATTTTCTTGGCTGGAATGGGGAATTGAGGAGCAGCTTCTTCCACCACAGTACTGAGATAAATTTATGTAGCTAGCTCTGTGTTATGCTTTCACTTGGAGTATTAGCTTATATTCATATCTTTGTTGTTACATAAAATAATCCAATATATTCTTATTTGTGAAAATTATTTTTGAAACATACAATATTATTTATAGGTGTGAGATCACAAGATATTTTGGGTCCTGCATGTCACGTGAATACTGGCAGTGAACTGATACACGACCATTTTGTCTCCTTTGGTTAACTCAGAACCTCTGTTTATGTGATGGGTGGATTCAGCAAATCATTTTAACAGATGGTGAAAGGGAGGTTTGTGCTCTGGTGTCCCTGCACTTGATGAGTGCTTAGCTCTGCCTCAGCATCACATAACAGATGCTACAGAAACAGCTGGCAAGAGAGAATCAGTGAGACAAGGAAACATTGCAATGTTATGTAGCACCTTCTTGGTTAGCAGGGGCCAAAGATGCACAGTAAGTGTGGCCAGCAGGACCAGGGCAGGGATTGTACCCCTGTACTGGGCACTGTGAGGCCACAGCTCAAATCCTGTGTCCAGTTCTGGGCCCCTCAAGACAGTAAGGACATTGAGGTGCTGGAGCGTGTCCAGAGAAGGGCAACAGAGCTAGGGAAGGATCTGGAGCATAAGTCTGGTGAGGAGCAGCTGAGGGGGTGTTTAACCTGGAGAAAAGGAGGCTCAGGGGCACCTTCTCGCTCTACAGCTCCCTGACAGGAGGAGGGTAGTGCCAGGTGGGGGTCTGGCTCTTCTCCCAGGCAGCCAGCAGCAGGACAAGAGGGAATGGCCTCCAGTGCACCCGGGGAGATTCAGGTTGGACATTGGAAGAATTTCTTCAGTGAACAAGCAGTTAAGTATTGGAGCAGATTGACCAGGGAGGTGGTGAAATCAGCCTCCCAGGAAGTATTCAAGAAATGACTGGATGTGGCACTCAGTGCTCTGGTCTGGCTGGCAAGGTGGTGATCGGTCAAAGGTTGGACTTGATGGTCTCAGAGGTCTTTTCCAAGCTAATTGGTTCAGTGATTTCTAGCAGATGTATTTAGGCACACCATGAAGAACAAACTCAGATAAGACTCAAAGGAGATGGCTCCTCCAGCTCCACTGCTTAATAATGGAACTGATGGAAATTATTTTTAGAAGTTTGAGCTCTCAGTGGTGTCATCATCTCCCATATACACAATCTCCTCTCAGAAAGCATACCTGAAAATCTCTGAATTCAACCTTCTCTGAAAAGGTCTGCAGTGCTAACTTACTTGTTGCAAAGGTAATTGTGCACTTTTTCTTCTTGGGATGGAAGATAAGTCTTCACCACTGAAGGAAAATATGGAATATTTGGGAAAACACAGGATTGCTTATTTTTGTATCTTGCCTAAGCAAAACTAATAGTACTGAGACAGTTTTTCAGTTACATGTTCAAAAGAAAGACAAAAATAATCAGAATCATTCTAAACAGTGACTAAACGTGTTCAACTCTTTTTTCTAGAATAATCTGTTGACAAGCATCACATCATCATTTCTATAATGAATAGAAAATGATTCAGGACAAGTCACATCAGTTTGAACACCAATAACCAAAAACTGCCTTCACTCCCGAACTGTTTCAGACCTTCCTTACCCTTGAAATCTGTTTTTCCTAACTATAGTTTTGAGAAGCAGAATTTAATATTACAGTATTTTTTGTTGAAAACCTGTCACTTTTACTGAATTTCCTGGGCCTAGTGTTGTATTTGTATCTAACAGTTGATGATGCAACTGTAGAGAAGTTCAAATTTTCTTAGGTAGCCATGAGAACCATATCCCTTGTTTAAAATTATTTTTTTTCCTGAGCTGTGTTTGGAATGAGCTATCTTTGGACTACTACTTCACATTATGCTGCCTCTAGAAAGTTAATCAAGAGTCAAAGCTTATGACTTACACCCACCACCTCTCCTCAGACTCATCTATGATCCCTGAACGTCCAGTCAACTCCTGACTTGTGATGATTTCCAAGTATGAGGCTACACACAGCATTTAAGCATCTGGTAGCTATTTTAATCCTATATGTAGCTAAGACAAAAATTTTCCTTACCTCCTTAGATGCCCATCATCTCCACCATTTACCTAATGAAATTTCATTAGAGAATTTGAGTCATTCCTTTCTCATTTCTTTTTCTTTCTTGTTTCCCTCATGATAGACTGAATACTGTCCTTACTCAGATCATTAATATATTATCATTTACCATAGAAAAACTGCATTTTTATTTTGAACTTTCAATGTTTAAACTGTAAATGAGACTCCCCAGAAAAGCTGGAAAGAATGTTTCCCTATGTACTTTGTGCAGCACTAAATCCAGTGGGCACCTAACCCCATCAGCTGATATTAGTGAATGACTTGGTACACAAAAACTGACTCAGTGCATAACATTTGCAAAGTCAGGGGCTTACATCTCAAAGGTTCATGTAGATGTGCGATTGTGAAACTCTACTCATTATTTTCCTGAGAGGTTGAAATATGTTCACCTTTTACAATGTATTTTAAACTCCATTAAAAATCAAGTGTTGTGAGCAACAGACTGGGAAACACTCCTGCTTTGGCAGGGAGACTAGAAAAATAGTCTAATAGGCTTTCTTCCTCAGTAATATCTGTGATTCTGTTAACGGTGATAATGTGGCTAATTATATAATTTTAAATTAATTAAACCTGTAAACATTACCTTCTCAAAGTACGTAAGTACTCTCTAACAAATTAAAGAGTCTACTGATAATAGAAAATGAACTAAGTAAAATCTACTCTTACATGTTTTGTTCAAGAGTTTTATCAACATTTCTTGAAATCAGACCAAAATTAACATGAAAATTTCAGGTTTTGAAAAGAAGAACACTTTTCTTCTGTTTCTGAAGATTAGGAAGGTTTTGCTTGTAGGAGAGGTATCGATGCCTTTAAAAAAAAAAAGCATTTTTAGGTTAGATGTCATCACAGTATCTCAAAATCTAACACAGTATATCATAATCTACAGAAGTGAGCAGATAATTTCCCTAAGAATTACAACTAAATAGAAATAAAAATTCCTTCCTAGAGAGAGAATTGTAAATTAAGTCTATCTCAGATGGATTTAGACAGACATTATTACCCTGAAAATTCCTATCTTTAGCCCCTTAGAAAGAAATGTCTGCTCATGTCTTCCCATAGCCTTCTTGGTGTTGAAAGAGACAGAGAATAAAGGGTGCTTTAAGAGGTCCACACCGTTTCCTTTACCATTCACACTACCTTCAAGACACCTCTAATTTAGGTTAAAATATGATGAGAGTTGAAATCCAGATGGTTTGTAGGAAAGTCAGTTTCCTGAAGCTGACTGTATTTTAGTTATAACTTATATTTTTAGTTTGTTTGCTTATTTATTGTTCATCTTCTCTTGATACTTATATTGATTAAAGGTGATTTTATCTTTTGAAACTATTCAAAAGGGTACTTTTTGTATGAATATGTTAAATATTTCTTAATCTTTCCAATTTAATCTACAAGATTTATCCTCAAGAGGTAAGTTATGATTTTATTTCACAATATAATTTTAAGGAAATTTCTATTCGCTCAAACTTCGTGTAGAGTAACACAGTTATATTGAATATCATACATCTGACTATTTTAAAACTTCAAAGGCTTCACAACGACCGTGAGTGTTGAATATTTTAAATACAGAGTTGGCGCAGAGCGGCGGTCAGTGAGCAGTGGTCAGTGAGCAGTGGTCAGTGAGCCGTGCCCCCGTCCTGCCCCGGATGTCCCTCACCGCAGGCTCCTCCAGCTGCTCACACACACTCCTGCAGTGGGAACAGGGAACACACTCACCCAGGACAGCTCAGGAGTTCAGCATGAGACAAAGAGACAAAGGGAGAGGGGCTTTGTATGGAAATCCCCAGGGTTTGTTCCACCAGGGATCCCTGAGCAAAGTAACCCAAGGACAACGAGGGTTCAGGGGTTTTATCCGGGGTGCAAACCGAGGGGAAGGGGGAAAAGGGGAGCAGTAAAGGCAGGGTTGGGGTATACAGTCCAGTGGGAGTACAAGGGAGGAGTGGCTGAAAGGGGACACCGGGGAAGGGGGGGATGTTCTAAAGTAGGATATGTTCAGACGCTACATTGCTTTATGGAGAAAGCCTTCTCCTCATCACAACCTGGGGGAGATTGTCTTAAACTTCTGAACTGTCCCACCAGCAGCTTGCTGGTTCAGGGGACACAGCCTCTCTGGTGGCCTCAGTCCAGAATCACAGAATGGTGAGGCAGGAAGGCAGCTTCAGCCCTGTGTTCAGAGCAGGGTCAGCCAGAGCAGGTTGCCTGGGGTTATGTCCAGCCAGGTTGTGAATACCTAAGGACAGAGAGTCAAGAATTTTTCTGAGGATGCAGCTAGTGTGTTGGGCCACATTCACAGTACAAATTGTTCTTTATTTTAGATGGAATGTAAAATTTCTAGCTAGAGAGTTGCCAACCTGTACTGTTTTTCCTCCCCAGGTGCAGGACTTTGTGCTTCCCTTTGTTCAGTATCACAAAGCTCCCATCAGACCACTTCTCCAGCCTGTCAAAATCCCTCTGAATTATAACACAACCTTTTGTTGTATCAACCTGTTTTTCCAGTTTTATATGATCTGGAAACCTGCTGAGTAAAGATTCTTTCCCATCGTCCTGGTTAATGAAGGTGTTAAACAGGATTGAGCCTGGTATTAACTGCTGGGGTTTGTTACTCGGGACCACCTTCCAGCTTCTCTTTGTGCTGCTCATCACAGGCAATTTTCAATCCACCTTGCTGTCCACTTCTCTAGCCCATGCTTCATCAGCTTGCCTGTGAGGGTATTATGGAAGACAATATCTAAAGCCTTACCAAGGTGAAGATAAATAACATTCACTTCTCCCCCCTCATGCACCAAACCAGTCATCTCATTATAGAAATCTATCAGGTTTTTCATGCATGATTTTCCCTTCATAAATCCAATCTGACTACTCCCAGTCACCTTCTTGTCCTTTGTGTGTTTGCAAATGGTTACCAGGATTATTTGCTGCATCCTCTTCCTGAGGACTGAGGTGAGGTTGACTTGCCTGCAACTCCCTGGCCCTGCCCTTGAAGATGGAGGTGATATTTTCTTCCTTCCAGTCTTCATCAACTTCCCTGGATTACCATAGTCTTCTGCAGATAACTCGGAGTGGCCTCAGTGTCATTGCCCTCAGCACTTGTGAGTGCATCCCAACAGGTTTGAGAGATTTGGGTATGTTCACTCAGTTTAAGTGGTCCCTAATTTCATCCTCCTCCACAGATAGTAAGCACTCCTTGCTCCAGACTTTCCCGTGAGTCTCAGGGCCTGGAATTCATGAAGAAATTATTGAGTGGCACAGCCTTCTCCATGTCCTTTGCCACGAGGAGACTGCCCCATTCAGCTGTGGGTCCTTTTCTTGACCTTGTACCTATGAATTCAGAGGAAACAGATACCAACACGGTAGCCAAGGGCTAATTTGAGCCATGTGCACACCTAACCCCAGTGCTGGTGAAGGTGTGACTGAAGTCATGTTTGGGAGACACTGACAGCTGTAGTCAGGGTGCAGGTATGACCATGAGCCTATTTCTTCACTCCATGAACAGTGGAGAGCCCAGGGTATGCTGAGATATCCTGCATGGCAGCAGGATTGTGGAAGGATCTATCCTGGAGGAGGGATACCTCTAAAGGTTGCTGCTCAAGGTTTAGAGACTCTTCCTCAAATGAGACACTCAGTAAATAAATTGAGAATGAGCACACTGAAACTTTGAAATCTTAGCTAAGTGGTATAAGGGCTTAATTGTGCTCATATAGTCCTTTCAACATAAACCAAGCCCAGGAATAAATCTGGATCCAGCTGCACCTAAACTCCCCTCTGAGGAGATTAGAATGCAAGGAGGTCCTTTCTGAACCTTGTGACTCAAAAGGAGGGTCTCCCTGACAGTTTTGTCTGACCCTGTCCTTTCTGCAGCAAATAATCAAGTGTACCTTGTCATCAGAACTTGTTAGAGCCCTGTCACATTTACCATCAATTTTGTTACATTTCTGTTTTATATCAGTAAACATATTGCTGCTCTTACCAGTGAAGTACATCACTCCATCCAAGACACTCCCACAGTCCCAAGACTGCAGACCTGGGTTGAGACCTGTCCCCCAACATGTTGAGTTGCAACTGGCTCCCTCTGTTAGGAACAAAAAGCATTTTAAAGAACTGGTTTAAAGTACGGGTTGATTGGATGTGGTGTAAAAAACTACTGCAGGTGTTATCTCTTACACAAAACCAAAAATGAACCAGTAATTTACTTTTTTGTACTAGGTCAAGCTACCTTCGATTCTAAGTCTTAGCCATACTTTTATAAGGCTTCAGCAATGTGGCTTCGTAACTACTTGCCATTTTCATTCTAGTTCTCCACTAACATATTTTATTAGAAACATGTCAAAAGCAATAGCAGAAAGAGGGCAGGACCTGTTATTTTTTCTATAATGATGTTATAACAGAAAGGGATTCTGAGGGTCTCTTATTTAAGCAGAAATTAAAACAAAAACTAAAGTAAAACAAAATCAGGACTAACTCCCAAGTGTGCCACAGAACTGGATATATATCTAATTTAAAAATGTTTCTGGAAGAAAATAATTCCTTTATTGAACAGTTTGAACTTGCCAAAATTATATCTGATTCCGAAAATAGCTAGAGGAGAAAGACAAAATAAAAAATACAGTGTCTGCTTGCTATTCCCCTTTCATATGACTGTGGTTGAACCTTATGACATGCTGCAGCACACTTTTACACCTAAGCAATATTTGCAAAATGCAAATTATCTAATTAGGGAAAAATCTACAAAACCACATTATTGAAGATAAGGGGAAAAGAATTTCAAATTAATATATTCTCAAGGTCTTAATTTTTTCATTCCATCTATAAAACTAAATATAACTTTTCCATATCATAGATCAAGGGACAACTTATTTTCTACCTTTGCAAAATACCAGGAAGCTGCAATAATTGTCAACTTACTCTCTTGTATTCACAAAATGTCCAGTGTTTTGGACCAAAATGCATTCTTTATTATAAAAGTTACATTATTTGCTCATTATTTTTCCACTAGCTAATTTTTCTTGTCCTGAAAGAAATTATCTTTATATAATAATTTATTTTACTATTTACACACTCTGATTTAATCTTTTGATCAAGCATGAAATTACTTTGTTCTCCCTGCTAAAAAGAGTATGATACCCAAACCACTGTAAACCTCAAAGAAGATGACTTTTTTAAAAAATTTGGATTTAAGGGGTTTTTTTGATACTTATTTTTCCATGTTTGTTGGTGAACTATATTTTAATAGCATTTTCTGACTAGCTCTGGGATTAAAAAAAAGTGCATTTTAATCGCATTTAAGTTGTTTTACTACTCAGGCTATTTTAAGATAACTGCTTTGCAAGCTTTTTTAATTCCTGTCTTCCGCCACTATTCATTTTGCTTCCTTTTAATATTTTGTGACTAAATAGAACATCCTTCTCTTGCCAAGTGTAGTGAAAACAGCAGGACCATATACTGGTGTTTTTCAAGTGATACATACATTTTTGCTTGTTTCTTCTCATGCTATTTTTCTTTACTCCTCAAGATAGCTCTTTATCCTCCTAAACTGCACATATCTCCTGCAGTACCAGCTGGCCTTGATAAAAGTCATCTTTGGGTGGTCAAGTAATAAGAGAGATTTTATAATGTTTCTTTGAAGGCTGTACATTCTGTCCAAAATTTCTCTGAAAAATCCTATGTATCACTTGCTCATATTTAACCATTACGTTTGTCACCAAGGTATTTCATTAAACCATCCTGATAAGGCTTAAACAAGGCTTGATCATTCTTCTGTGTTTTATCTTTACTCAGCATTTTCCTGCTTTCTTTTTGTAATTCCGGACTTGGATTTGTGTTATTTGAGGTTCTTTTAGTGATTACATCGTATTGGAAGCTCACACCTTGTGCATTTGCTTTCTGCTCTTCTATACTGGGTCCTGTTGATTTTAGTGTCTTTTACAGATATGTTTCCTTTTTCAAATTTTTATGCTCTTTTCCTCATGTGATGCTAAGTTCCTTCAGGCTTTTGCTCTTGTTCTGTATTGGTGTTAGTACTCCCTTCTGCCTTTTTTCTTCCTTTGAGAATGCTCAAGGAACAGTTCATGTAAATAGCCTGTGGTGACAGTCACCTCTACCAATAAATTATCCCTAATGTCCCTTAAAGGGTTGTCCACTACAAGAGACTCCCTTCCTCCCTAATATTTTTGCAGTAATAATACTTCATTCTTGGCTTCACATTTCCCTAAAATTGTTTTTTCATTCCCTTGGCCTCATTCTATAAACTCCCCATCTTTTTCTGTGCTTGAAGTGTTTTGTGTTTTATGTTTCACACTTTATTCTTTTTATATTAAAATGGTACCCTTGCACTTCAGTAATACCTTTTATGTGAAGACCTATGTGCTTTATAATAACTAATGTGTTAAGCTCTGTTATGGAAATTGCATATGCCAGCCACTGGAACAGGGTTTGTCTCTACATTTCTGCATAAGCCAAAAGACAGATTCCTTTAAGAAGGTATTTTTATTAATAGCACAGCTCGAGCTGGGTGCTTCCAAAGAGGGACCCCATACAAAAAAATCTCTGGGCAATTATATCCTCACAATACCAGTTCTCCACCCTAAATGCAAAATTTTCGACCAATAATAATAGTAAGGTCCAGGGTCTCCTTGTTTTTTATCCATTTGATTTGTTTCCCGTTTGGTTACTAAGCAGTTGCTAAGTGGTTGTCTCCTTACACAATATCACATCCCCTCAGGTCAGCTTCTCTAGTTAGTTATTCAGCATGTTGGAATATTGTTGTTACAGTTCATATACCACAATCTACAAGCTTTGCCTACTCTAGCTATTGATGTTTAAGCTGCTGGCTTTGTCTAGTCTAGATGTTATTAATCTTTAAGCTGCTAGCTCTAAGTTTCAATTAACTTTTTCTACAACAGCTCTCAATATATCTAAGTAATGCCTGTAAGTTCTATATTAGTTAGAGGAAACTGAGGCACTGGAGCAAGCCAACTCACTTCTAGGAGATAAAAACAAAGTCTCAGTCAAGCTGTAAGACAAGTAATTCTGTTCCATGGGGTTTTTTTGGGGGGGCTGATTTCTTGGGTTTTTTACTGGTCTGCTTATCACAACATGCTTCTTCTACAAATAAGGTTTGAATGTAATTATTATTTCCTCTTTGTTCACTGATAGTAGTCCCTATGACTATTACATATTTTGTCATTTAACCTTGCAAACCTATCAGAAAAGAAAGAGAACACATTGGTAAAAGCTCTTTCAAGTTCTTTATATCGTGACCTTCCTCATATTCAGTATAATAGCACATCTAGTACAAGATACTCTTGTGGGTATATATTGTGTTTATATATTTTTTCATAAATTAAACACTCAAAATCTAGACTTCATAATTGGTATAGTATTCCCGTCTGTGCATGTTTGTCACATTGGAATTTTTAATTTTGTGATGACAATTACATTTCAAGTCTGTATTGTAGGCACATGCAGCACTGTCAGATTGACGTTCTGCTAGTTACACCTTACAATGCTTGTTTTGATGATATCTCTAATATAAAAGTTTCTGAATCGAGACCACCTTACGAAAACATTCATTAAAATGACAAACTTAAACTAATATGTACATTTTAGCCTTGCAGTATTATATAGGTCTTTTAGTTTTAAATTTTTTAATTGCTATGTTCAGTGTTGTGTAATGCGATTTTGTGCTTCTTATTCTAGTTGTTTGTGCTTGTTTTGATGGGGATAGAGATTTTTTTTTCCAAATTAGCTTTTTTGATTTGGATTGTGCTCAAAACTGTTGGCACAGGGTTGTTTAGCTACTGCTGAGCAATGTTTCCACAGTGTCAAGGCTAGGGGCACACTAGAAGCTGAGAGGGGACACAACCACGACAGCTGACCTCAGTGACCAGTGGGATGTCCCAGACCATATGGTGTCCCACTCAACATATAAAGTTGGGGAAAGATGGAGTAAGAGGGGAATATTTGGAGAGATGGCATTTGTCTTCCCAAGTCACCATTAGGTATGATGGGAGCATGCTCTCCTGGGGACGACTGAACATGAACACCTGCCTGCCCTTGGGGAGTGGGGAATGAAACCTTTTCCTCAACCCACAAGTTTTCTCACTTTTGCTCTACAGATTCTGCCCCCTCATTCCACCTGGGGAAGTGTACAGGTGACTGTGTGGGGTGTAGTTGCTGTCTGGGGTTAAAGACAGTCCTTTTTTGGCACGAAACACGGAGCTCAAAGATTTCGAGATAACAACAGATTTGACTGAAATGTGCCAGATCAAACACAGAGCTGTCATTGCTGCTTAGCTCTTAATTGACAGGCTCCTGTGCCTGCCATGGGGCTTGCTCACCTTGCTTTGTATTCCAGTCTGGTGCTCATTAGCAGCTCTGCTCTTATTTTGCTGCTTGCTGTGGTGCTCTACTGCTTCTCATCTTACTCTGGGAACATTTTGGTAGCAGCAGTGGCCATGCATCTGGCTGGCACATGGCCAGGGCACTGCCACTTCTTCTGTGCTGCTGCTCTGGGCACGATGGAACTCCAGCATGAGGTCCAGAGCTTGGTGACCTCTGGATGAGCAGGACACCCTGAAACATCTGTGGCTGTGAATAAGAGCACAATAAAGCAGGTGTACCTCCAAGTGTCTGTGCCAGTTATAGCTCTGCAGAGCAGCTATAGCTCTGGAGAGACTGTGGCTCACAGATAAGGCTCCACGTGGAGCAAGAACACCCCTAAGGGACTGCAGTCTCCAGATAAGTCCATGCTGAAGCAGGTAAAAGGAGCAGTTCATTCCAATGTTGAACCCTTTGGTCTGGTCCTAAAGGGATGGGATGGAGATGGTAATAAAAATGCCATTAAATTGTTGCAATTCAGGTTTTGTGTTGCATATTAAGGAAATTACACTTTTGCAGGACCCCCTTGTTGCTAGCCAGGCTGGGAGCAAGGGGAGGAGTGCCTTGCAACTTTAAACTCTCTAACCCAGCTCAAAAGAACCAGGGGTGGAGATTGTAATTTAAACCTTTAAATTATTGTAAACACTGATATGAGTTGCTTGTTATAGGAATTATTTCAGCAGAGACCACGTGAACAAGTGGAAGACAAGTCTTACAAGAAGCAGTGCAAGTGCAGCAGTGACTGGACCTGACCTGACTTTTGTGTCCAAAGGTGTTTTATAGCAAATTTCCCTTTAGGTATCTACAGCAAATTTGAATCACTATCCTCTTCTTTTTATTGTCACTTACTGACCAATGGAGATTTTACCCAATATGTGCCTTTTTTCCCAAGATCCTTCAGATCTCTGCGTGCATTCACAAATGCCAGTTCTACCCAATTATGAAACAGGATTCTATCTCCTGCCAATTAAGTGATGTCTTTGGAGAGCCATACTTCCCTACTGTAATGTAATGCCTGTTTCCACATCAGAAACTGTACAAGGAACAAATAAGAAGTACTGTATTTACAAATCTTAACTGGTCTTCTCAGTAATATAGTTTGGTTTTTTGCTTTGCCTGAAAAAAGTGCCCTTCAGTTTTGGCAACAAATATTGCCCTCTCTCAAAACTGTTTCTATTAAAATGTATCCTTTAGAGAAGTAAGTATGAAGGAAAGAAAACAAGTTAATGTTTGTGTGAGTTCTCATGGCCAAGGCCTCACTGTGGCACATCATGGCATAAAAGAACAAACAGAGTAACAACCTCTGACACAAGGCGTTTATGACTAGCAAATATCATAGAGGCTTGATTTTGTCATCGCTATGGATTAAGAGTCTGATCAAAATCCATGTAAGTATAATTCTACTTCAGGATGAATAGCAAAATGTTAACTCAGCTCTTTCATTTCCAGACAAAGACCTTCTGAAAAGATGACAATGAAAGGAGAAGCAAATGCTCTTGTGGAGAGATATCTAATTTTAGTGGTGTATAGGTCTGAATAGTCATTTCTAAGTGCTAATTGAATAGCTGGATTCAGCTGAAGTAATAGGAACTGGGGTCCTCAATTCAGGATTTTGGTATCCCCAGCTGTAGATGCATACAGAGGATGTGAATTGCACACAGGTAATATATTTTATTGGTGTATACTTATATAGTGCAGTCTTAAACATGTGCAAATACATTAAAAATCGAATGTGAAGTCTGTAAAAAGAAGGGGAGAAACAGAAGTTGCAAGGATTAGTTCTCATATTCCCATCTATATTAGCTTGATATTTTCCCCTGAATTTGAAAGGTAAATTGTAATAAAGAGTATCTGCTATAA
This sequence comes from Vireo altiloquus, assembly GCA_013396875.1. NCBI lineage: Eukaryota > Metazoa > Chordata > Aves > Passeriformes > Vireonidae > Vireo > Vireo altiloquus. The sequence goes on from VZRF01008087.1 coordinate 487,818, forward strand.
AATCAAAGAAAAATACAAGATCCTATGGAACAGAAAAAGAAATATGAACTATGAAAGATAAAAGAACTTACTAATCTTTAATCATATCAATTCTGAAACAGTCAATACTTCCAGATGCTGGAGTCTTCCCCTTGTTCACTAAACATATTAACAAGTTTCTTAAGGACAACAAAGCAAATCAAAACCCAGGCAAGGTATGTAATCCACAGCTAAGTTTTATTGTGAGTATAGAGTTTATACACTAAGCATAGATCTGAGTGTGACCTTTGCTGCAGAAAATAGTTCAAGTTCTCTTATTGTGCCTGGGTTAGTTTCTTGAGCAAGAATCTCATGCCATTGAATTCTCTGTGAGACCAGGGCAGGCATTCTGCAAGGCCACTGATCTTGATGAAATTTTCCCATTCTTGAATTAGGAATGATTTTTTTGCAGTGTGTCTCTTTGAGGATGGATCTTCCTATCTGGTAGATTCAAAGATGCAGACACATTATTACCATTTTCTTCCAGTGAGTTTGCACCAGTGTCTCTCCTGTTACTATGATCTTTTCTGATTAAAAAACAAAAAAAAAATCTCAAAAAAAAAAAAAAAGGGGGAGGGCTTAATCTCTTAATTTTTCTATGCACATCTTTGATCAAAACTAACTGATCCTGAAAACTCCCTTTCCTTTTAGTTGAGGGTACCCCAGTCTTATTAAAAAATGCTTGATTTATGTTCTTACTTTTGAGAATTGGGACAGTATGAAGGAAATTTTTCTATTAGAATGTGTACTCAAAATGCATAATTCTGTCCTCTAACAGATAGGCACAAAAGAGTATCTAAATGCCTTTTCTTCCCCTCACTACTCTATCCAGTTTTCCTGACACCAACTTCCATTCAGACTTTTTACTGCCAAAAAGGAGATTTAAAAAACCATGACCTTCATGGAGTGCAATTTCTCTTTCAGGCAGTGAACACTTTGCTGCTTTTAATATTTTCAAGCCTTTGACAACCACCCGCTTTGTGTGTTTAAAGCCTAAGATAATTGTAAGAAATAAACATTCAGCACATAGTTCAGGGAATTCAACAGATCATTCCTATAACTGATAATTGAAGTGTCCTCAAAACAGGGTGCAAAAATAATGTGTGATGGAAAACAACACTGGAGTGAATGTCCAGGGAACCTTCCTGGAAATGACCCCAGCAGTCACAGGACTGCTTTTCTTATTCAGGTGTTTAATACCAAACACCTTGCAGCAGTTTCTTTTTCTCCTTCTCACCCCCCCTAACCGGGGATTTGATTAAATTTATTGCTTTATGTTTCATTACTCTCCCGGATTAGAGGAATATAGCAGAGCAGTAGAGTTACTCACATATGTGCTGGTATGGGTAGTTAACTTCAATTACAGGGCATGCAGTTCCTGATGAGCAGGCCAGGCACAAACAGAGGAATTTGGTTTTAATGGGCTATTTTATGTTTTCTTCTTGTTTCTTTCCCTTCAGAGAATAAAACTATCCTTGCAAATTTAACCACAATCTCTAGGCTGGAAGTTGAAGCAAAAAAGAACTACTTTTACTGCAGTATTCTTCAGCAGAAAGGTAGTAAGGGACAAATTACAGCACACCACAGGTAAACTAAATTCTACTAAACTTGTTCATTGCATAAATGTGTCTCTTTTTTTTATTCAAACCTTCTTTTTTTTACTTTATATTAATTAATATCCTGTGAACTTAGATAAGCACCCATTTGCACAAATCTCAGTAGGTTAATGGGCCATTTAACAAGACAGACACAAACATTTAGGGTTGGTTCCAGCTTTTCCATAGGCCAATATGAATTTTTTTGACCAATGTGTGTATAATTTTTTTACAGGTATAAGGCTTCTAATGGATATTGTTAATAGAAATGAACTGTTATTTCGATTTTATGTCTTTTACAGTGAAACATCATTCTTAAGTCAATTTTTTGGGCAAAGCTAATTCAAAGTAAAACGTTCGCTAATAATTTCACTTTCCCTCTCTTTAATTTGTCAGTTACCAAAAACTTTGTCTCCTTTAAAGAATTAAAAAATACCCTCAGACTAAGTTGCAATTAGAAAACAAAAACCTGGATTTCATTGTATAGTTGAAAAAAGTAATTTGCTGTGACAGTAGATTTTCATATCAATCAAGAACTCATCCATAAAGGTACAAAAAAATTTATCATAAAAAGAAAGTATCTATACTTTTATGAGACACAAATAAAATAATAGTTTTAGAATGGCAGCAAGAATCAGGAACTTACAGATGAAGACAGAAATCAAGTATAAGACTTAAAATTGTGAGGAAAGAATAAATAGAAACAGACTGATGATGATATACCATTACCTCAAATATGTCAAATTTGATCCAGTTGAAGCTACTGTCACGATATCTTTTGATCTGAAGAATTTCTCTGTGTGAATATGAATGTGGATGTTAATGCACTGATATCCTGTGAATTCATTTTTTTCTTTGTTTTTCATCAGAAATAGTGTCCAGTGTCTTTTTTTGCACAGTATATGAAACCAGAAACAGACTATAACTGATTATTTCACCTTATGATATTTGCAACTGAGGAGACTGCTGTGTTCTGGCACCCAAATGGACAAGAGGATGAAATTTCGTCTTTGACCAGAAATCTGGAGTGCTTGATCATTCTGGTTTTTAAACTGTTGCACCCCCAGGTAACCTCTAAGTAATCTTAATCATTAGGTAATCACTACTTAACATAATGCTCTTTGGTTTAGATAGTACTATTCTGTATTACACATACCTTTAATTTTTCATAGACCAATTTTCAGCTGCAGATACTTTCAGACAATGGCAAGCATATTGTCCTTGTATTGCTTAATACAGAGGTTTTGAAGGAAGGCAGTATAAAAGACACCACAATACCATTTGTATGTCGTAGAATAATGAAGGAATAAAGAGAATTCTTTCTTGCACAATTTTCTAAAACTAGTTGGCATAAAGTTTTGCTAAAGAAGTAAATTTAAGATGATTTTAAAAATGAATGTATCTTTCCTGTAAACAAAAATATCTCCAAAAAACAGCTTTAGTTTTTTGGGTTTTTTTTTGAATAATCAACAAATGGGTGACTATGTACTGCTAGTTTGGAGGTTTTTTTGAGCCATTCATTGAGTTGGGCATTGGTTCATAAATAGAAGAACTAAAATGACAAATCTGCTGTTCTGCTATAACGATTTGGATGTACCTACGTCAAACAATATTTTAGATGTTTCTAAATTCACGAATTTTTAAAAGAATTAGGAAAAACCCAACAAAACTGTCAAAATGCTTCCACCTAAGGCAGAGCACAGCAGCTGTTACTTATTCTCTACTGAATAAAATTCATTGAACCACTTTCTTGTATTTACTACTCAGGAATATGGCAGGCCCTCTGTATCCTTCATAAAGCTCTGAGTAATCTAATCTAACTTTGAAATTATCATTTTTAAAGTAGAAAAGGGGACACTACAAAACCTCCAGAAGTCCTTTGCAACCTACCTGGTTTATGACTTCCATGATCTGTAACTGCCTTTAAAGCAAATCCCAATGCCGTTGTCCAAGCTAGAAATGATCAAAAAAACACTAGGGGGAATTATCAGATGAACAAGACCTAGACTATGGAACTCTATTCCAGGACTAAAACTCATAAAACAGTCAACAACAATTAGAATCAAATGGAAAACCCATTTCCTTGGTTAGATGTTCAAGGATATCTCCTTCCTAAGTATGATGGGCACATCCACCCGTTAGTCTTCAAGAAGAGGTGAATCTCCTCTCCTAGGAGAGACTTTTCAAACACTAAGACAGAGAGTATTTCTCCTCAGTCGTTGAAGAGTCATTGGCCTCTCAGTGTATAACTGGTAGAACACACAGGGAAGGGAAATATTTGCTTTACTTGAATTGTATTCTCTTAAGTGAAAATATCACAGATGTTCTGAACATATATAAAACCTTAATTTGCTAAAGACCTTGATTCTCTATTGACTTTCTGAAAATACTCTCTTTTCTAGATTAGTAGTTTTTCTCTTTTCAAATGGTGATATTCTGTCATTTTGGTATTTAATGTGTTATAGCTATAAAACTATAGATGTACAACTTCACATTTCAACTGATTACATAACTTATTTTCAATACTAAGGTAAAAAGACAAAAAAAAAGAGAGTATCTGCTTGGATTTCTCTCTGTCTTCAAAAGGCTCCTAAGGATTGAGGAGCCCTCATAGAAGGACTGCTCTGTTAATTCTCAGGGAAAGGGTTATCTAGGAAAAGGCATCCTCTCAGCTCTGCAAATCTTATTCACTGAGAATAGGAAAAATGTTTGAAATCACATTGAACATCACAGAAGGTTTTATTTGATCACAGAAAGAAAAATCCAGATCTGTATTTTCAAATCCCATTTAGACAACAATCAGACACTGATCCAAAATAATTCCATCATGTACTAACAAAAAGAGGGGAAATAGCTTCAAAATCAATTAGAGTAGGCTTAGACTAGACATTCAAAAAGAGTAAAAAAACACAGTAAGGGTTGTGAGATACTGGAATGGGTTTTCCAGAGAAGTTGTGGGTGTCCCATCTTTGGAAGTGTCCAAACATAGGTTGCACAGGGCTCTGAGCAAGCTGGTCTAGTGAGTGGTGTCCTTGTTCATGACAGAGGTGTGGGAATGAGATGATCTTTAATGTCCTTTCCAATCCCAGGCATTCTGTGATCTTGTGATTCTAGGACTCCCAAGTAGAAATGTTGAAAGAAAGGACAATAAAATATTTAGGAAGGGTTCAGTGTCACTGTAACATATATTACTGTCAGATTTGTCATTTTTGAGACAATATAAATAAATGGCATGTGAGAAATAGAAAGTTTGGCTTCAAGTCATATGCAATATTAATGAGATTTTGGCAAATTAAGTTGAAATATTTATTGAAACACCTTGAAAAATTATAAAATTGTGGCCAATTAAGTTTTCTAGAACTCTTTTTATCTTTTCTTGTACTAGAGGTCTGCCCCAGCATGTGAACTGGAGTAGTGTGCATCACCATGACATCTTCTATACATGTCAGTTCCTCGAGCTGCCTGTCTGCTCTTGTAACAGAGAATAAGCACAAACTTCTTGCATCCTCAGGCCATCAGAAAGTTTTTTAAAAGAGCATTCTCTAGTTCAGTAGCCATGTTAGCACAGTGAATGATAACTGGAGGCAAAAACATATTTTGAGTACCCAGCTAATGTGAAAGTCTGGTCAAAACATAATCTAGGAAGTACAAAAATAAAGAGCAAACATAGTCTGCAATCCTATATAGTAGGTAAATGATATTTTTATGGGTATCTAAGGGTGTTAAGGCAACAGAATTATAAGAGGGAAAATTAAAGGAAAATACCAAGAGAACAATTAGCAAATTTTAGTAAAAAAAGAAAGAGAAAATGCAAGAATAATGCATAGAATTAAGGAAAAGAGAATAAGGTATGGATATCAATGGTCAAACCAGAGTATTTATTAGCTCTTATCAAAGAATAACCTCGAGAAGAGTTTTTTCTGCAATAATATACATAACACAGATAAGGGTGATGACCCTACCCCTAAAAGTGAACTGAACCACTACTTTGGTTAGAGACATCTCACAAAATCAAACAAAGTTTAGTGAATAAAGATTCCGATATCTCACAAACTTATTTTACAAAAATAAGTAAAAAACCTTTTTTTACTACTAGAGCTACAGACACCCCGAGTTGAGGGTGACTTCTTTTAAGTGACATTTCTAATACATAGTCTGATTTGCCTAAATCAAACAGCCATTTGTTCCTCTTTACCAGTCCTTTCCTTTTTTTTAATAAATGCAAGTTTTCCTGGAGCTTATTAATAATTACTATTATTATTTAAATTCACCATGCATAAAAAATGCAATTCAAGAGTTCATACTGATCATTTTTTACGACTGTTTGAAATTTCACAACAAGGATGCTATTAGGAAGAAAAAAGGGAAGGAATACTTTCATGTTTCCCTTGCTTAAATGTTTTCAAGTAGAAATTTAGTTGGCAATTAACATAAATGAAAAACCAGGAACACCTCTTAATTCCCTCTCTGGCTGCTGTCTCTGTCATCATGGAAGTCACTCAATAGGAGGAAAGGTTCTTGAGGCAACCACAATGCTGAGAGAAAGGAAAATACTATGGAAATATTTAAAGAATTCGTTTTGTCTCTTGTACTCTCACTGGGAAGTGCTGAGAAGATTCTGGCTTCATCTTTCCTGTCCTCCATCACATACTTTTACACACTGATAAAATCCCACCTGAACATTCTCTTTCCCAGTTTTCTCAGCCTCCCCTTGTATATCAGAGGCTCCAAGGCCTTAATTGCCCTTGTGGCCCTGTGCTGGACTCACTGCAGTACCTCTCTCTCTTTCTTTTGTACTGGGGAACCCAGTGTTCCCAATGTGTCTCTTTTATCATCTTTTCCACCAACATGGATACTCCCAAGCCAAAAACCCATTTTTACTTCAGTAAGTGCTCTGGGTCCAAAGAGGACAATGCTATGGAGAGTCTACTCTGCGTTTCCAAACCTCCTCAATACATCTTGGTCTCCTATAATTCTGTGAGCAGAGGGAGCAATCCAGTCCTAAATCAGTTTTGGTTGTGTTCCGCTGAGTTCCTAAATGTAAGAAACAAACAGAAAATCCTCAAAAAAAAAAAGAAAAAAGTATTTTTATTAATCCCTTATGTAGTATTTTCCCTTCTACCTCTCCTTCTGAAAAATATTGATCTTTCCTAACCCTCAACCCTTCCTTTTTCCTATGAAGTACGAGTCAGCACAGCACTGTATACAGTACACTAATTTCTCTTGCTTGTCAAAAACATAACTGATGATTTCATCAGTGTTATTGGCACAGTTGTAGCAGAAAAAGGATTTCTTATCTTGTTTTCCCTGATAATCCTGCTTCTTTTGCAGCAATGTAAATACTCTGCAGCACTGTGCTTTGTCAATGATAAATGTGAGATTTTAAAATGTTCTTTTCCTTTTTGAAGAATGTATCTAGAACTCAGAGGCTTTTACTTATGAAGTTGTAAGAGAGAGATAATTTTGAAAATACTGTTAAATGCTGGATCTAAAGAAATTGCTGGAAGGATGACCTAAAATTAATTCTGAGAATTGGTCTAATTTACTGTGCTTCTGGCTGTTCTGGGGCATAACTACCACTGTGGAATTGTCCAAGTTTAAAAAGGCTGAATACATGCATGGACATCATGTGTGCATGAGAACAGGAAGTGAATCACCTTGAAAATCTGTCTTTGAGGACATCATTTACAACTACTTTAGTAGAAAGAAATCTTTATGATTTCTCAGGCTCTGAGAAGGTTGAGGTGTTTTCCCATAAAAGAGTAAGGAAACGTTAGGCCTTCATATATTTTAAAGATTATTTTCCAGATAGATTTTCTCAAGTTTTCAGCTTGCTACATCTATGGGTTTCTTTCTGAGATAAAATTGCCAAATGCAACTACTCCCAAACAAATATTTTAAATAAATTATTAATGCAATTTTAAAAATGTGTTCAAATTTTACCTCTGTTAAAGTATGTGTAAAAATTCTCCTTCAAAATGTATTTTTCACTCCTTGTTATTTAACTGCAACTAAATCTACAGAGAAAAAATTTAACATAAAGAAGGCATAAGCAAGTGTGTTGCACACACAACCATTGTTATTTTGGATAAGTGTGATTTCAGGACATTTCTCAGCAGTCTATGTAAGTACTGCTGATTGTTTGCTTCCCTGTCTTAAGTTAGATATCTTTTAAGTGAGCTTTTCCTTGAAAAAAAATTTTAGTGCCCTACAAGATTTACTGCTCCATAACTACTGTTCTTGGTATACTAGACTCCGTTAATGTGGGTAATAAAACAATTAAATCATGAATGGCTGAAAAACTCTGGAAAATTATGTGTGTCCTAAGAAAAATCCTATTTTATGCATCTGTGTACTTTGGATAACATAGATTTGCTTAAAAATACAATATTTTTTCCCTCCTTTTTAAGACAAATTTCTTAACACTCTGACATTTGCCAACTCAAATTGTTATTTATTAGAAAACATTCATTATTTACTTTGAAAATCTGAACAAGCAAGCAGTGAAAAAGGAATTTTCTGTTATACTTAAGGATCTTGTAAGTTTAAAATTTTTACATAATAACAATTTATTTTTTTTCTTATGGAAGATGTGGTATGACAATCTGGTTTTGAAGTCAGTTGAAAGGTGACTATGACAGTTGTTAAAAAAAAATTACCTCTGGATGTAAAAATAATTCACTATAAATCAGGAGAATGAGTTCATTCTCGTGTGTAGTAGTGTGCTTAATTCCTCACCTTTCTAAGATTTATAACAGATATAGAAGGAGAATGAAGAAACCTGTTAGAAAGACAGGAGGAAAAGCAGGTGAGATTAGTAAATCAGGATCACCTCATTTAGAAAAGATATAAGAGAATGTTTATTCTTAAAATACAGCATGTGGAAAAACCAAACTGAGCACTCTAATCTTTCAAAACTCATCAGATGTAAAACTAATGAAAGAAAATGTTGTATAACCAGCATGGTTAACCTTTGAAACCACTTGCTGTATCAATATGCTTGAAGATGTCAAGAGCTCAGAATATCTCATTAAAGCAGCAGATGTCTCTTCATGAATAAGAGCTTCTGAAGTTGTAGGTCTGAAATTGAATTAAAAGATAAGTGTGGGTATAAATTATGGGGTTTAGATCACATGCTTTCATAAAAGCCTTGTGCTAAAACCCATGTTCTTATGAATTTTCTATCATTATTTATTGGTTGATCTCTTCTTGAAATCACAGCTAAGCACTTTCATCATGACCATTTTGAGAATTAGAGATGTGGGCAATTGTTCAGTTCTTTTATCACTTGGACAAATTAATAAACTCAAAATTATGTGTTCCCTTTCCCTCAGTCTTATTAGTATATATAAATAAGGCTGTATTTCTAGGTCCTCCATAAAGGTTTCACTGACTGTTGACAGTCCTTGCTCACTTGTATCACATATAAGTCAGAAATTACCCAGTTCCAGTGAAAATGGGAACAGTGATGTCAGGTAGTCAGGTAGCTCTGAATCCCAGATATTCTAATCTGGGCAGTACTTAAAATGTACAGCTTAATTCATATCACAGAATCATAGAATCATAAAATGGCCTGAGTTGGAAGGGACCTTCAAGATCATCTCATTCCAGCCCTCCTGCCATGGGCAGGGACACCTTGCTCTAGACCAGGTTGCTCAGAACCCCATCCCACTTGACCTTGAACACTTCAGGGGTGGGGCACCCACAATCTGTTCCAGTGCCTCACCACCCTCACAGTTAAGAATACCTAATATAAACCTGCTTTCTTTCAGTTTGAAGCCATTCCTCCTTGTCCTGTCACTCCAGGCCCTTCTAAACAGTCTCTCTCCATCTTTCCTGTGGGCTCCCTTCAGGTACTGGAAGGCCACAATTAGGTCACCCCAGAGCCTTCTCTTTTCCAAGCTGAACAATCTCAATTCTATCAGCCTTTCCTCACAGCAGAGCTGCTTCATCCCTCTGATCACCTTGGTGGCCTCCTCTGGCCTGGCTCCAGCAGCTCCATGTCCTTCCTGTGCTGGGAGCCCAGGGCTGGATGCAGCACTGCAGGTGGGGTCTCAGCAGAGCAGGGCAGAGGGGCAGAATCCCCTCCCTGCCCTGCTGCCCACGGGGCTTTGGATGCAGCCCAGCACACAGGAGGTTTCTGGGTTGCAAACACACATTGCCAGCTCATGTCCAGCTTCTAGTCCATCAGCAACACAATAGAGAACTATAACCCAAAGGTATCCACAAACTTTTTCCCTTTACATCTAATTTTACATTCTATAGGTCACCTTTCTTTGCTCTGCAGTTTTGTATGTTTTTAGTCTTTGCTGTTAATGAAAGCACGGATGGCTCAATAAGGGTGATTTAAATTTTGTTCTGCATGTCTCTGAAATTCATCATGATTCAAAGCACTGCAGGGAACAAGTTTCACAGTCACAGAACAGCAGCTGAGAAAGGTTTGTGTTTTGCACACACAACCACTTTAAAAACAACTGCTCTTCAAATTCTCACCATGTAGCAACCATTCTTTGTTGTTCCACATGCTGAAATAACTTCTGCACACCTTGGCTCAGGCCAGAAAATTTTGTTGTCTCTTCTTCATTGCTGCCGCAATAAGATATTCTTGAAGGTCCCTTCAATTAAATTAACTGACATTGCTCTAAACAAGATATTATTACTTGCATGGTAATATGGTTCATGGAGGAATAGTTTTCATTGAAGAGATGGTAACAAATGGCTGGTGGGACTTCAGTAACCAAAACAAGGTATTTACACTTGCCAGGCATGAAGGTGAAAGTCCAAATGAGTTAAGGAAATGTAGTAATTTATGAAGCATTCTTTGGTAGCATCCATAATATTCCCAAGTTTTTGTTTTTTTTTTTTAAAAAAAGGGATCTTTGCTCTGGAAATTGTGTTAAATAAACCTCTGCAAACTGATAGGAAAGAAGGGAACTACTCTGAAAAAGTCTGTTCATAAGTAGCCATAAAAGAGAAAAAGTACACAACTGCTGTGCTGCTGAATATGTCGGCAGGTATATTATAGCTAGGTGGAGCATTTTAGCACTGGCAGTCTCATGATCAGGTAAATAATAAACACGTCTATAATCCTGCCCAAATATCTGCACCTGATAGTGATGGAATAATAACTGTTGCTGGTTCATGGTTTTTGAGTGACTGATCAGAGAAGAGGAATAGGCACACATACAGAAATGTGGGAACATGGAACATACAGAAATCTGCCCCTACAGTTCAGAGAAGTTAACTTGTCTCATCTCTCAAATGCTACTTTTGCTGCACCAGACACAGAAGTGTACAGTGCTTCCTTCAGACATATAAATTCAGCTTATTGATTTTTTTTGTCAGCGTAATGTTTTATATTGTAACCAAATTAGCACACTGTACTTCAAGCAACCTTGCTCTCTTCAAAAATTAAAATTTTGTCTTTACCTGGACAATATTATTTTACATTTGTCCTTGTCATTATTCAGTTCCAGAAATGATGGAGAGAATTATCCTCCCTACACAAAATCCGTGAATCTCTTCTTAGTATCTGAATAATTTCAGGACTGTTTTAAGTTTCTTTAGCAGAAAGGAGAGTTCTTTATTTAAAAGTGACTTGAAACAGGGTGGAAACAATGGTTTTGTCTCGTTCTCATAAAATGTTTATCCAACATGATAGTAATTTTGGATCTTTATGAAAGTTATATCTTTATGAAAGTTCCTATAAGATGATAAGAACTTGAAACATAACTATGGTGTAAACATTTATGAAACACTTTTGTTTATTGTGCATCATTTCCTCACCACAATAATGCTGCTGTTCACTGTTGTATAATTTATCTTAGCGCTGCTTCAATTGTGTTTGCAGTTTTTATAGGAAAGCATCCTATTTGGGATAATTACTCACTTTGGAGACAAATTTGGTTCGTGAGCACCTCTGAAAATTACCCTGTCTGCAGAAGGCGTTTTCCTGCAAGGGCAACATACTGTGCTTCTAAGAAGAGGTATTTTGTCTTTTCTCTTTTCCTTTTCTCTCTCCTTTCCTGTCCCTCAAAATATTTGACAATTGCTCTAAGACGTGCCAATTTCCTTACAAGTCCTCACCAGTTATTTTCAGATATACGATCTCTGTGCTATTTTTTTTTTTGTAACTGTGCCATTGCCATACATTCCCCTAAAATTCTCAGCTAATTTTAAGGTGCACCCTTGACATTTCAGTTTTGAAGACATGTAAACAAATCCAGCTGGATCTCCTGGAAACTTGGGTGCCCATTGGGGAACATGTATTTCAGTATAAATATCCATTATCAAATCATCACCAAGATTTCAGTTTCTATATTTAATTACATTTGCATTGAACATGCAATCATCAATCAACTTAAAAATAAAATAATCCTTGTAAAAACACCATGGAGATGTTTCTTGACAAGTTCAGTCGCAGCAAGTTTGCAGATCCTCAGTTCTTGTAAACTGACTCAAGTGCAGTGATGAGAGCTTGTAATGTTTCTGTTGCCAGAGCCTAAATCTGCCACTTTTATTCATATGGGAGGATAGACTCCTATATAAACAATCTCACTGAGCAAAACAAGTAAGCAAAATGGGGGAAAATTAATTCTTGCTGTCTTTTTGCTAACTTCACAGCTAGTAAACCTTTGTGGGAGAAAAGCTGCACATGATAGCACAGTTGTGAAAGCTGGAGGCTACTGTGTGAAAGACACGGAACTTACAAATATAGCCACTTCGATTATGAGTGTGATATCCCAAAAGATCTAAGGTACCAATCAAACATGTATGTAACATTAGATAATACTTTCCCTTCTTTTCCCTTGAGGTTTTTCTGGTAAGACTCTTCAGCCACTGGAGTTGCATTTTAATTGCTTTGAGAACCTATCAAACCTTCCTCACCTTTGAAATAACTGCCTCAGCAGAATGACCATTATAGTTCTTGATGTTGCTCCTCTTAGCAGTTCACATGGGATAATACTCACTGTAGTTTGTTTCTGCTCTTGATTTTTAAACTTACATAGCACCAAAATATGTTTTTCTGCCAGCATATTTGACATATATGTGATATTATCCAGAAATCATGTTTTCTAACGCCCTAATCTAAGAACAGCCATTAAACTCAATGTCAGCCTTCCCTCCAGTAACACTCTGAGGTACAACGCTGTAAGCCAAAGCATGGCAAACACTGCAGGTCTGTCGTTACTCGTACCAATTAATGTTTTACAGCACTTTGAAATTCTCATCTTGTTGTTCATTACATGTCTGGTCATGAGCACCAAAAGTTGTATAGATTTGGATGGCAGAAAATTTGAGCCCTGTTGCTACATCTTTCTAATCGCCGTTTGCATAACCTCATCATGATTTGCTGTTGTGGTTCACTATGAGACTCTTTTTTTACAGATCTTTCTTATCTAACAAATGAGTTGTTCCATTAGCTGCAGAAACAACGAAACCCTGCACACTTATGTACTTTGTCCCCTTCTCCTCTCCTCTCTCTGTCCCTCCACTGTGAAGGAGGGACCTAAATATACCCTAAAATACCTTCTAGGTGGGATATGTAACAGAGTACTTTGAGCTACACACTCACTGATGGGAGAACCAGCTGCTGCCTCTTCCTTCAATGAGGCCTCTGCTTCACAGAGGTACTACAAGAATGTGACTATCTTTGAGATTTAAACTCATGTTTTGTTGTTATACTCCATTGTTTCAGAGCAGTGAAAAGCATGTTCCTCTTTTCCTTGAAAAGCTGAACTGAAAACAGATTTCTCCAGATGCTGTACCAACATGTTGTGTGTGGACAATCTACATGGTGTGCTCTGCTGACTGCTGCAGACAAGTAACTAGCCAGAGCTCTCAGGACAAGGAATCCTGTTTGGAAGCAGAGCATCCTCACCTGATTTCAAAGGAACAAGAAATAGCCACTCAGCTCTGACACTTGGGATAGCAACATTCTTGTGGGTCAAGAAGCTTCCCACTTGCTTCTGTATCGTGTTGTGGTGGGGCATCTGTACATTAATTTCATTCCTTGAACCTGTGCAAACCTCACCCTCAACTAAAGTAGACTATAATAGATGTTAAGGTATGTGTACAAGTTATTTGGTTTTATTTATTAACACTGCTTTTATTTTATGTAATTATTCCACTTTTGTTGAGTGGAAATGCTCCAAAACATTAAAGATAAATTCAATAAAACTGGCATCCTACCCACTTAATAGTGACGATTTCTTGCTTTTTGCCAAGCAAGGTTTATTTTTATTTTTAAGGGTTTTATCTAATATTTGTTTTCCTCACGTTTCTCTATTACTTTATTAATAATGCCTATTTCTGTAGTTGAGTACTAGGGCTAATGGAACCTTCTTACCTGGGAAAATTCCACCAAAAATTTCCTCTGGTGTGCTTTCCTGAACCTACAGTACAGGCCCCTGCCAAAAGTTCCGGAAATTAAGCATGTCTCATGACATTCACGAGCAGAGCTCCTAAATATAAATCCCATTCTCACCTGTAAGGCTTTGCTGAGGCTGCCATATTTTGGATTTCCAAAACTGTGTAAGGAATATCCATTCAATCCCCAGTTAAATATATATGAACCTGTTCCTTTTATACTAAATTACAAAATCTTCAGTTTAAGAGCAGGTCTGTGAGGTGTGAATCTGAGCAATATGGTTCTGATTTACGTGGTGTAGATTAACCAACCAATGGCACAGAGCTCTCACATTCTCCTCAACCAGCATTTTCTGTTCACATTCCCAAGTGTCCTAAAACCACCCTCTGGGGAAAGACTTTGGATTTTATCCCCTATCTTGTTCTTCCCAGAAAGATATTTCTTTTTCCTGTATTTTGGAATTTTGTAGACTACTGTGCAGCAGGAGCCAAGCTGAAGAGACTGATCACGTCGTTCATATTAGTTTGCTGCAAAGAGACTTCTTGTCTCCCTCCTCCTCCCCAAATCCTCTTGAAAAGGGCAAAGGAAGGGATGGGAAAAAATATTAGGGATGTGTTAATTTGGATTAATCCTTTATTATCCACTATCACTGCTTCACATTAATATAAATCTACTTCTGTCTCCTTCCATATATCACACAGGTGGTAAGGTGATAAATCTATGGAAGCGGCTTTGGAGCCTATAGCTTAATTAACCCCCTCAAAAAGAATTACCTCTTCAAAGTCAAGCTGGACAAAAACCCACCTCTTTATACAGGTTGCGAGTTTTTTCCTTACAAAGCAAGATCCTCAGCCAGACAGAACCATAGCATCGAAACGGTAAGCAATTTATTTTTTATCGGTTTTATTTCACGCAGCCGTGAATAGCAGAGGTATGTTTCCCCTCTGGACTAATAACAGAAGTCAAAGCAAGTGAATTCCTAGACAGCTGAGCGAACAGGCACAAACCCGACGGGATTAGTTACAGACGCGCCCGCACGCCGGGCTCCCGGCGGTGCCGCTTCCCGCGGGGGCAGCGCAGCGTTCGGGCCCGCGGGCGGAGCGGGGGCACCGCCGAGCCCCGGGCAGCCCCCGCCACGAAACACGGTGCCAGGGCCACTCCAGCCCCGGGGAGCGTCCCCCGCCCGCGGGCAGCCGCTCCCGGGCTCTCCCGGGATGCCGGGGGCTTTCCAGAGGGGTTATCCGCCAAGCCGCCGCCTCTCCGTTTGAGGCTGTGTCCCCTCAGCCGGCGGCGGGGGGAGCGGGCTCCGGAGGGGCCGCGGCGGAGAGGCGTGGGACGCTGCCTCACCCCGCCGGGGGGCCGGCGGGCATGCAGGGTGGCACTCACGGGGGCATAAGGGAAGGGATCCAGGAGGGGATGCAGGGAGGGATGCAAGGTGGGGATGCTGCTCCGGTGCCTCTCAGAGCGGCGGAGGAATCTGCGGGCTGTAGAGTAGCGGGGCTGCGTTGCGGCGGAGGGATCGGCCGGTGCCGCCGTGCGCCCGCCCCCTGCGCGGCGGCGCGGCCC